>CAEGAD010070603.1:0-51738 GCA_903067055.1 Poeciliopsis paucimaculata | reverse complement strand
TATATATCGTTGTTCCTTTAGTAGGTGAATGACAGGACCAAGGTTACAAATAACACATGAAGACTTCTGACACTTGTAGTTGTTTTAAGCAGTGCAGAACGTTGTCTTGTAATTACTATCACTGTTTAAAAAATCTCACTGATGCAACTGATCCCATCTTAACACTAAAAATAATAATATTGTGACAATACTACAACATCAATAACTATAATAAATCTGTGGTCATGACACTGAATGTTCATGTAATAATGGTGAGTTGTATTACTCTGATTAATTCACTGGACAGTTTTCTAAAGTCAAGACCAAAGTTTTCATTGAGGGTTGAAGTGATGCAATCAGAAAAAGTGGGGTGAAAAAGAAAACACCAAGAGGCCAATAACAGGCTGTTTATGCGGTTAAATCACTTCATTCTGTGATTTAAATTTTAGAGAGTGAGTTATAGTTTATATTGAGTGCAAAAAGTTGTTGGCAAGGAATGAAGATTTAGAATAAAATCTCATAGTAGAGTTATAATTCACATTTATAAATCATAAACCCGTTTTGCCTCTTGAATTATTGGTGTTTTATTTGTACCTGGTAGGAGCCCTGCGTGAAGACTGGACTGTTGTCGTTGGCATCCAAAACTTGAACTTTGACCTGTCCGCTGGTTTGATGGAGCGAGTCCGACGCAGACACTCTCACAGTGAACTCCGTTTCGGCCTCGTAGTCTAAAGGTCGGGTCAGCGTGATGACACCCGTGTAGCGGTCAATAGCGAATGGGTCGCTGGTGATGCTGCTGTTTAAAAAACTGTAGGTAATGGTTGAACCGACGTCCACATCATTCGCAGTCACCTGGGTGACCACATAACCTGCTGGTAGATCTGAAGAGAGAAAAAAATTTCATAACATGTTGGAATCCTTTTCCAATTCTACTCTACGGTGAAAAAGACTCTACGAGGGATCACACTAACTTTCATATATATAGACGGGCTCCATGGGTGGGATGGTAGGACTGTTGTCGTTGATGTCCACCACCTGGACTCTAACGGTGGCAGTACTGCTCAGTGGAGGCTTCCCCTTGTCTGCTGCCTGCAGAATCAGCCTGAGACGTAATGGTGGAAAGATTGAGATAATGCTCCTCTGAACATAATTTCATGAGTATCTTGCTAAAATACGCACATCCCTTGATATTTTTCACAATTTTACCGTTATAATCAACATTACTGAGATTTTTGGAAATAGACCAACACAAAGTTGCACACAATTATGCAATCAAAGGAAAAATGATCAGAGAAGTGCATTTTGATTCAGCTCCTTCACTTTGACTGCTGCTATATAAAATTCAGCGAACCTTCTGAAGTCACATAACTAGTAGAGAGACTCATTCTATGTGTAGATTAACCTCAGTATAAATTCAGATGTGTTGCAAACGAGTCGGAGGTTTTGTGAGGGAAAGCAGCATCATGAAGACCAAGGAAATAAAATGAACACAGAACACACCAAGGGTAAATGTTGATTAGAAGATGATGCTGCAGTTGCTGCAGTTTAAAGTCCAGACTGCTCTACTGCTCCTCAAAAACCATCAATAATTCCCATTGATGTAAAAATGATTTCAAATGAAACGACCTCAAAATATTAATATTGTTGTATGGGGCCGTGAGTGGAGTAAACGGATGTTTAATTATTACTATTAACCACATTGTTTTCATTTTGTGCTTGACTTCTGAACATAAACATCAAGTTTTTAGGGTAAATATGTGTTCTGTCTATAAATACTAAGTTGTTAAAAAAATTCTTATATGAGATAAATACTACATGTATACAGTGAATGTGATGTTTTCAGGTAAGATGAGGCAAAAACTTTCTGTATGTGTTTGCATGTCTTAAGTATATCATAAAAATGTATCTAACATGCATGCAGAAAGTGGCATTTCATTTCTATAACTATCTGAAAGTAACTACACACTTTAACCTCGAAAATCTCAGATCTGATTAGAGAAATTGGATTGTTTTATTGACTCAATATTAAATAAATAATGTATCAATATTTCTCTATGTAATTTTGCTTTATTTTAAAGCACTGGAAGCAGCAGAAGTTTATTTAACACTAGTTTAAACACGCTGTTCTTACCTGTAAGAGGGAGTTATTTCACGGTCCAGCAGAACGTTGGTAGCAAGGATCCCTCTCACAGAGTCCAGAATGAAAGCTTCATTAATGTTGCCTGACAGGATGGAATACTCAATCTGTCCGTTTTCACCGCTGTCGGCATCAGAGGCAAACACCTGTTTAAATTACAGGAAACAATAAGAATCAGCCCCACTGCCACTGGATCTGTCCACAAGATGAATAAAGTGTCTGTACCTGCATGACGTAGGTGTTACGAACTTGTCCCTCCCAAACAGCCGTTCTGTAGTTGCTCAGTTCAAACAGCGGTGCATTATCGTTGGCGTCCAGCAGCGTGACGGAGACCCTGCAGTGGGCTGTGTGCAGCCCGCTGTCGGCCAGAACCACTAGCTGGATCTGAGGGCTCGCCTCGAAGTCCAGGGAGTTTTCCTTCTGCACTCGAATCTCACCTGACAAAGACACAAAAAATGGCGGTGAAGAAAAAAAATAATCTGCTGCAAAAACAAAAGCCATTTAAAACTGTGTTAGCTCAGCTACTTTCAGTGAGTATATAATGAACATAAGACAATCAGACAGGAAAATGATACTTTTCTTCAGCAGGGGAAGCTAACAATGGGTCAATGATAAAGGCTAAAACAAATTTGAGATTGAGGTCGAGCTTCCGGCAGGATGGCCATGTAACCACAGAGTGACAGCTATATGCATGAGTTTAATTCAAATTAAGACTCAGAGACAACACTGGAACACAGATTTTCACACATTCTCTATTAACCCTGACTGAGGTTGAGCACTTTTACAAACCTTCAGCTTCTTGATGTGCACAGCTGGTGGACACATTCCCCCAACATCTGATTTTATTTTTATTTTTTTAGATCCATATGTGCTTTCTGGTCATGAGCTACTTTGTGTTGATTTATCACAAAAAACAGTTGATGTTCATAAGTGTAATTTGACAAAACGTTAAAACATCCAAGCACGAGGCTCGACAGATACCTACACTAACCCTTTAATGTTAAAGGTGACAGCAACAGCTTTAAAATAAAAAGGAAACAATTTTAATGTGCTGTGTACCTGTGTAGCGGTTTATGGAGAACGCTGCATTCTCATTGCCACTAAATATCATGTAAGTTATCCTCTGTCTGCTGTTGGTGTCGTCACTGGCCTCCACTTTTGTAATCCAAGTACCTTGACAAACATAACGTGAAAATATTGCTCAGTTTATTTGCATTATTCACTGAAAACATTTGGAGCAGAGGCAGTGAGATGCACCTGCTCTGCTGTTCTCCTTGACGGAAGCGTTGTACACTTTGTTTGTGAACTGAAGCCCGTCATGCTCTCCCTTCAGATGGACCAACACCAGGCAGGTGGCGGTCAGAGGAGGACGTCCTCGGTCTGAGACCAGGACGTCCAGCTTCCTACCAGAGAAACCCGCTCTCACTCGCCTCCTGAGTGAAATCTCTCCTGAAGCAGAGTTGATGTCAAACAGGCTCTCCTCGCCTGAAAACTTGAACTGGACCGTCCCGTTCTCACCCTGGTCAGCGTCTGTAGCAACCACTTTGGTCACTATCTGATTTGGTTGTGTCCTCATGGAGACCCAGGCATGAAGAGGGTTCTGGTCGCAGACGGGCACGTTATCGTTGACGTCGTCCACCTGGATGGTCAGTGAAGCCACAGAGCTCAGTGGACCCTGAGCGGAGCCGTCTGTGGCTACGGCTTTCAGGGTGTACAGAGCCCGGCTTTCTCTGTCCAGAGACCTGGTGGTGCGGACCACTCCAGTGAGGGGGTCAACCGAAAAAGCCCCCTGACTGTTGTCGTCTGTCAGGGTGTAGGTCACTTCTCCGTTGGGTCCCTCGTCGGGATCGAAGGCGGTCAGCTGCAAGACTTCAGCCCCAGACGGTAAATCTTCACTGATGGAGGTGTGGCAGCTCTCAGGACTGAAGGAGGGGGCATTGTCGTTCTGGTCCAGCAGGAGAAGGAGAAGCTGTGTGGTGGAGCTGAGAGGAGCCGGGCCCGAATCCTGAGCCTGAATGGTGAGAGTGTAGTTCTGAATGTTCTCCCGATCCAGAGTCTGCATGGTGCTGATCGCTCCGGTCTCACTGTTGATTGTGAATCGGCCTCCGTAGTCCTCACCTAAAGACGTTTTTTAAAAAAAGAGTGCGGTTCATTTCAGGTTTTCACAGTTTGTATTATTGTTACAAATAGATAAAACATTGATATCATAAAATCCCAGTGAGCATTTTTTAAAAACAGCAAATGAAAAATGAAAACAACAAACACAAAACCGTAAAAAAATTCATATCCTTTAAACTTTTTCATATTTTGCTACATTGCGATGTGAACTGGAAGGAAAATTACAGTTTTTGTACATTTCTCTTATTTAGTTAGCAGCACAGTAAATGTAAAAAGGCTGCGTTTGGAGAAATTTGAGGCCTACCTGCAAAAGCCGATATGCTGGAAATCTAACACTCCTCACCATTACTGTGGCAGCATCATGCTGTGTGGATGTTTTTTTTTTTTTAAAAATGAAGGAGGTTAAATACAGAGGAAGGCTGTGAAAACACTTCAGGCTGCAGTGGAGGTCCACCATACAGGCAGAGCTACAATGGAGCTACAAAGTTATATGAATCTGTTGGAGTGGAAAAGTCAAAGTTCAGAACTAAATTTATTTGAAAATTTGTGCTAAAGCCTGAAAGTTGATGCTCAAAGATGAGTTTGTTCTACTTTGCTTAGGAAGATGAGCAGTGAAAAGCTGATAAGAGGAGTTTTCCTCCCCCAACATCTGCAGCTTTAACTGCAGTGGACGGTGACTTAGGGGCCTGAATACACAGGCATGCCACACTTTTCAGTTATGTATTTCTGAAAAACCACATTTCACAGTTACACACTTCTCTACTATGGTGCATGAAGATGAGTGTACATAGAAAAGGAGGAGTAAAATTTTAATAAAAAACAGAAATTTTGAGATTAAGCTCTGAATATTTTAGAAGAAAAACTACATGAAATTTAGGAATCTTAAAAGTCAAAAATTTGCTAGAAAAAATCTCCAGTGAACGTTTTGAACGCGAGGCGGGGTCACCCTGCCAGGTCGCTAGTCTGTCACCTGGCAGGACCTTCTTGCTGTAGGGCAACAGTGCTACCAACTACTCCACTCTGCAGCCCTTTGGTGGAAACATATTCCTCTTTTTTTGAGTTTAACAGGTTGGGCCAGGTTGGGTTTCCTACCTAGTATAGAGTAGTGAATGGTGCCATTTTCTCCCAGATCAGGGTCAGAGGCAAGAGCTGTATGTATAACACCAGGAGAAAGATTTTCTGGCAGGCTGATCTGGAACAGTGGCTGCATAAACGCTGGAGGGTTATCGTTGTCGTCCAGGACGGAACATAAGACCGTGGCTGTCCCCGACAGAGGACGGAAACCGTTGTCCTGAGCCTGGACTGCAGACAGAAATCACAAATGAGTCTTTATAAGGGAAACTTTGACAGTTAGCAGACAGACTGGCAGAATGCAACAGAAACAACATGGAGCTCAGAGGGACAGTTGGGGTTTGCTCCTCCAGACCAAGAAATTGAGCTTAGGTGTTTTTTATTTAGTAGAATTACAAGAAAGAAAAAAAAAAAATAGATGAAAAGATAAATGTACTCATACAGCTTTTAATACACAGTCTAAAATACCTTCTTTATGAAAATTCTTCCTGCTGGGATAATTGTTACCACATATTTTAGTATTTCCTGACAAAAACTCCTGTGTGATTTTGGCTCGACTTCAGCACGTTCAAGGTTTCCTGTCATTAAGATTTTATTATTAGATTTAATTGTTCATCCTACTGGTGATTGTACAAATATTGCTATAAAACATCTGAAAGCGTTTTTAGTCACTAACCACCGCCGGACGGGTGGTGAGCGTAATTACTTTGTGCAGCCATGTGAGAGTGAAAGCAAACAGAAGGCTGCAGTCGGGCCAGGCTGGACATGCACACTGGTCAGATCCTTCAACATAAATCAGCCTGCAGGATCAGGTCACCCTCACATTGAAGGCAGAAGTCTTTATGACTTTGATAAGAAACAGACTGAAATGTAATCAGGTTGTGTTATTATCATTTGAAAGACTCGACCTTACTATCGCCTGCCTGAAAATAAAAAAATCAGAAGGGAAACAAATGTAATGATGAGCTGCACGGTGGGAAGGTGGTTAGAAATGTTCACTCGGAGGTTCTGGTCTGGTTCAGTCAGACCTGAAAGATAAACTCATCAGTGTTTGGGTGTAGTCGGGCGTTGTACCTCTGAGGGTGAAATGTTGCTCCTGCTCTCGGTCCAGATGGGTCGTGGTGGTGATCAGACCAGAGTACAGGTTGATGCTGAACAGCTCATAGCCGGGGCCCGGCAGCAGGCTGTACCACACCACGCCGTTGTCCTCTGGTTGGAGGAACAAAGGACGGAGACTTAAACAGGTTATTTCAATTGATCAAAATTTAGCATAGCCTTAACATCGTTTTATTTGGTCTTCTTTTATTTCAATTTTTAAGCTAGTCCTAATGAGGAAAATGTAGCTTTTTTTGTTTGTATTTTTTTCTACTGTTTTTATGGTTTTTAATATTTCAAAGTATTGAGCACCGGTCTCTGTTGAACTGTTGTTATATTTAGGAATATTGTTAAGACGATGTAAAGTTTTCCGTCTGGCAAGAAAGCTGGCTCAGAGTAACCTGAGAAACCTCACAGTAACCAAATAACAGTGTTAATAAAGTTTATTGATTGATTGATTGATTGATTGATTGATTGTGGGAATTGTTTGTAGGTGCAAAAAGTCTTCGGCCTTGAGGAAACCTCTGTTAATAATCGTCCTCTTCAAGCAGCATCATTTATTGTTATGAGTTGCTGACAGCGTTCTGCTGCTGGCGTTCTCACTAAAACCAGGAAGTGAGAAAACATCACCCGGCTGTAAAGATCTTCAACTGGCTCACTGGAGCTCAGAGAAATGTCTAATAACAGACTGTTTCTTAAAGTAACTTTAGATGTGTGCATGATAAGCTTGAGATACAAATCACATTTTGCCACCAACCTGCTACCAGTTAAATCACATGATATTTCCTGTCAAGATCAAAGCTTGAATGTGCCAAACAGCATAAAATTAAACTGTCATCCTTTTTTAAGACTCAAAATCTCCTTTGACTGCTTCACGTGCATGAAGTGGATAAGTAGATCATCACAAGCACAGAACAATGGATGTCTTTGGTGGGAGCTTATGGAAAACAGCAGCACAAACGATAATCAAATAAGATGGTTGGAGCGCTCCCAGAACTGCGAGCCGAGGCAATCTGAGAAGAAAAAAAAAAAAAAAAAAAACAACGAAAAAAAAAAAAGCGGCTCCTATTGGCACAGATGGCTTGGATTACTGCAATCATCATGAGAGACGACCACTCTGATCTCCCAGAGGAGCCGTGTGCTTGCTGTTCTTAGACAATTCTCAGTCACAGGAATGTTGGTTCAAGTCAACCCCTCCCCACCTCCTGAACCTTCTGCTGCACAGCCTCCAGCTCCAGCATTTAAAAAGACTCCAACTGTCAGAGCCATGAGACAGACCGCGATTCTGCAGGGCGAGCGCCCACGTGTTAAAATAAACGGGACAGAGGTGTTGAGTAGGGACTATAAATAAGGATCATATGAATGAAATTTAGCAGGATGTAAAATAAGCACTGTGGTTGAGAGAGACGCTGATAAAAGGACGAATGAATAAACTTTATGATCAACCGCAACTGTGACAGGATTATTATAAATCAAGCAAACCATAACTTCAATTCACTGTTATGCTGTCAGTCAAGCAAACATGCCAAAGTTTTAGTAATTTAACCACCTTTGGCATAAACTTTCTCAAAACATTTAATTACTAAACTGAGAAAGTTGCAGAAACTAGTCTTAATATATATATTTTTTTTAACTTTATTTTGTTCTCTTTGAGTTTTATATTAACTTAGTGTGTTTGTTTTCTTGCTGCAACTTTCTTAAGCTTTAAGTCCAGAAGCAAATGCTGCCATCTAGGGACGGTACAGAAACACTGCAATTTTCAGCCAGACAGGCTTTAAAGCTGTTAAAAGTATTAAAGTAAATTAATTACAAGGAATATATTTGATATACAAATGGACAGACTCAAAACAGCTTCTTCCCAAATTCATTCAACACCCTGAACTTTAACATGCATTAATTATATGGTGGTAATATGTCTATGTGTGTGTAAAATGTCTATATTTCATTGTAAACATTAACATATTTATGCTTATGTTATATATATTTCCTACATTGTTTGCACTGTTCTGGAGCTTGATGTTAGGCTGCATAAAGTTAATTTATTTAAAATTCACTTTTGTTTTTTTCTTGTTTAAGTTTTCTCTGTTTCGTTCCTCATTCTGGTGAAATGTTTGAAATCAGACAATAAGAAAATTAGGCTTCGAAATTGAGATGTGAAAGTGTTGTTTCCTTATGTTTTTCATGTAAAAAAATAAGTCAGAAATGTTGATTGAGAAGGAAATAAAATAGAGGTCGATGATTTTGTTAGATAAACAATTTCTTTACAGCATTGCATTTCACAAAAAAAGGAAAGTATTTTGATTAGTTTTGTATTTACTTAGAAAATAGCATTAGTCAGCAGAACAAATCTACTCTTGCTGTAAAGGTGTAATTCATTAAACATAATGTTCCACAATAATAAAAGCAATAAAAAATTACCAAAATGTTTTTTTTTCCCACCTTTTAAACTATTAACAAACCTTAAAAGTGTGGATGGATGGATTCATTATCATCAGAATATTAATATTTAAAGGGAAAGATGTAGGTAAGTAACTTATAATAAATACCTGAATCCAAATCAGAGGCAGAGACTCTGAGCAGTGGCTCTCCAGGGCCTTTATTCTCCATCACATTGGTAACATAGGTGGTCTGACTGAAGATGGGGGGCTGGTCGTTAACGTCTCCCACCTCCACTGTCAGGGTCTGGGTGGAGGACAGACGGGGGACGCCCTGGTCCGCTGCTCGGACAGTCAGACGGTGGACACGCTGGGTCTCATAGTCCAAAGGGGCAGAGAGAAACAGAAGACCTAAAGTGGAGAAGAGAGTTTAAACAGTCAGCTGAGGAAATAATATTCCAGTGGTGAAGGAATATTACTGGTAGAAATAATGACACAAATGCTAAATATGGAATTTATTCTTCCTTGGCTGCAGCAGCATTATTTTTCTGCCAAACATAGTGATTTGGATGAAGACCAAAAAGTTCAGTTTTGGTCTCATTTATCTTGAGAACCTTTTTTCTACTCCCATTCTTAAACATGACTTCTTGATAGCGTTCCCTTAACAATGGCTTTTTCCTTGCCAATAATTATTATTGTTATTAAGTGCAGATCTTCTCAAACCCCCGGCTGTTAATCTCAGAGGTAATTTTTCTTCAATTTGACCAATATGTGAAGTTTCTGGGAGCATCATATGGTACCAAAAAAATGGATTGTTTGTTGCTGTAACATGTCAAAATGTGGAAACATAAGAACTCATACCATCAAAAATACATTTTGCTTTGGGTTAAGAATGATATTGAAAAAAAAACAAAACATGTAACTTATTTGTTTCATGCTCATCTAGTTTATGCACAAAAACAGACAAATACCAGTTTTCTCTTCCAGTGTGAAGAATCCCTTCTTGTTTCCATTTATAATGGAGTAGGAGATCAATCCATTCTCCCCCTGATCACCATCTATTGCCACAAAATGGTGCAGCAGACTGCCCACCTCCGTGTCCTCCATCAGCTGCACTGAGTGAGCAGACACGAACACAGGCCGGTTATCGTTCACGTCCAGCAGGAGGAGCCGAACCGTCACTGATGTCTGTTTACGCTCATCCGTCCTCTCTGCCTGGTCTGTGGCAGTGACAGCAAAAACAAACGTCGGCGTGCTCTCGCGGTCTAACGGTGCCGCAACTGTCATTGCACCCGTGTGTGAGTTCATGTGAAAGGGGAAGTGTGGGGGTGATCCACTGACTTCGGGGTCAAAGGTCAGAGTGTAGCGAAGAGCACTGTTTGCAAAAGTCCCATCAGCGTCTCTGGCATGAAAAGCAAAGGCCAGCGATCCAACGGCGGCGTCTTCCCTCAGACCGAACATCAGCAGTTTATCAGGGAGCCAGGGGGCGTGGTCGTTCACGTCCTCCACCGTGACGCTCACCAGCACAGAAATGTTCAAACCAACAGATGCACCGACGTCTTCCACTCGAGCCACCAGGAAGTACTGCTGCGCAGACTCGTAGTCCAACGGCTGGTTGACGTAGATGTCGCCAGACGTGCCGTCAATTCCAAAGAAAATGCTCCCGTCTCCCTCGGCGATGCTATACTGAAACCTGCCTTTATTTAAAACACTGACAGAGCCGATGACGGTTGCAGGCTCAGCATCTTCCCTAACCGAGAAATGCCTCACTGCTTGGTGGGCTGAGCTGCCGTACTGATCCTCCAACCCATAAACCTGCAGCAGAAATGCACCAAATTAAATGTATTTTCTTGTAAACTGAGAAAAAATAAAGAAAATCACTTCCAATTGGACAAAGACTAAAATAAAAAGTTACTATGGCAAAGCATTCATACCAATAAGATGCCTTCTATTTCAGGTTGCAACCACTAACTAAACATATTTTATTTCCATCTTATGTGGAAGGCCAACACGTGTGATTGTAAAATAGAAGAATAATGATTAATGATTTTCAAAATGTTGAAACCAATAAAAATGCATGTACATTTGTACTGAGCCCCCTTTACTCTGAAAACCCTAAATAAAATCCAGTGCACCTAAATGCCTTCAAGAGCCACGTAAAGAACAGAATCTGAATAAAATACGCAATGTTTGTAACTTAACAAAATGAAAACCAATTGTGATTTTTTTCTAATAAGGCCTCCCTCCACCAGGAGGCGACCTAGAGGAAAACCCAGGACGGGAGAGTGTCTGAGCTCTCTGCTTAATCCTCTCAGGCTCAAATTACTTCCAAAGACTAGCTAAGTAGCATTTAGCTGTTGCAAATCTGCAACATCTGCCTGGAGAGGGTTAAGCTGTTGCCTCTGCAACCCGACCTCGGATTGAGCAGGAGATAATGAATGGATGGATGGCAGGCACTGTAAATAACCATAACACAAAAATAAATAAATAAATTGTGGTGTATGGAAGGTACCTGTATGTGAACCACTGCTGTGTCCTCCAGAGACGAGGCTCCACCATCCCTGGCTGTTATCTTCAGAGTGTAAAATGGTTCAGTTCTCTGACTGAAGAGCTGCGTGGTTCTGATGTCTCCATTTTTACTGTCAATCTCAAAGTGCCTGAGACCATTCTCCTCCGTTCCAACTGAGAGAGAACAAGTACATTCAGGATCTCACTGACTCTGGCATGTTTTGGGGCAACAGTTTCACACTCACCTGTTACTAGTGAATGGGTGACGGTTCCATTCTCTCCAGCATCCAAATCTTTGGCAAACATGTTGGTCACCAAGAATCCTGCAGGTACGCCTGCCCATATCTGCAATGAAGACAAAACGTGAATATTACATACAGGAATACATATTTAGAGATGGTTCTACTCTGGTTTTCTGTTGCTGTGTGTGGCGCCACTTGAAGCTTTAAATCAGTTCGAGCAAAGGTTTTATTCACTTTTACATCATCAATAGTTTTGCACTAAATAGTTATTTATCCAAAAGTCATTTTTAGCCACTTTTATATAACTAGTGCAACACAACATGCTTGACAGAAGTTAGCAACAGGTGGAAAATGAAAGAAAACTGAGTTATTGGGCAAACAGTGCAGACGTGTTTTTTGCTCCTCCCACAAATACCAGAAAATAGAGCATTTAGATGAGCAATTCTGCAAGTTATAACAGTGTGCATTGCAGTTGGAGAGGAGAGTTAATGACTGGATACAGTCTGCTGGGTTTCCTTAGGTAGAAACTTTTTAATCTACTGTGAACAATAACTTGAGAATGCTGTACTGTTCAATCAACTGGAATATATGTATGATTGAATTGAAATGATGTTTTGTACAGTGCTTCAGTCGAGATGACGTTTTTGTGAATTGAACTGACTGTAGAATGAGATACTAGAAGCCCAATGACGAGTTCTATGTGACTAAATCTGTGATCCTTTTAAGTCCATTTGAAGTAACTTTGCTACATTGCAACACACACTTCAGTTTAATACTAATGCTAACATAATTTCAGTGTATAGGTGCACAAAAACCACTGTAAAAGCATTTTAACTCTGATCAGAACCAAGCTGTGATTCTCCAAACTCATTTCGTTCATACTGCCATCGAAGTAAAATTTCTTACAGGAACATTCAGCTCTTTGCTGGAAGGCAGATGATTAAACTGTGGAGTGTTGTCATTGATGTCAGTGACCAGGACATGAACATTGGCGGTGGCATTGAGACGAGGGTGACCTTGGTCTGTCACCATAACGGTCAGGCTGTGCTGGCTGTGTTGCTCCCGGTCCAGCGCCACCCAGTTGATTATTTCACCTTAACAAGAGAAGAGAGAAACGAGTGAGGAGAGGAAACAACTGAGAGAGAACAAGTTGTTTCGTCTGGTAGACAACCAGAGGAAACCAGAGCTGGTTCTGGTAATAAAACCATTTTTACCTGTTTTAGCATTGATGCGGAAGTATTTCCCATCTGAGAGGAGGATGTAGGACAGCTGGCTGTTCTTCCCAGAATCCTTATCCTTGGCTTTGACTGTTCCCACCAGGCCTTGTGGAGATGACCCCTCTGATACAGTAAAGTAGTACACATCACTGCTGAACACTGGGGGATTGTCATTGACGTCCAGCACCAGTACATTCACCATTGCTGTTGCTGTGACATTGGCCAGTGAAGCCTCTCTGGAGGTGGACAACACCTGAAAACGATATCTTGACTCGGTCTCAAAGTCAAGATTGGTGGAGAGATACAACCACCCAGACTTTGAGTGGATGCGAAAAGGAGGAGGAGGGAATCCAGCTTCTGCTTCCAGGGAGTAAGTGAGACCTGAGTTTGAAGTGTGAGACCCTCGGGTGTGGTGTGCCCTAACCTGGATGACGCGGGAGTCTTTGCGGTAGCCTTCCCCTATCTCCACCTGGTAGACCAGCGTCTCAAAGGCCAGGCTGTCATCTGCAGCTGTTAGGTCAATGTTAACCGAAAGGGTCAAGGTGGAGCTCAGGGAAGGTTTCCCTTCGTCTTTCGCTAAGATTTCCAGGTTGTATCTTTGCTGTTGGTTCACTTGTAAGCTCTTATTAAGTCTAACAGTTCCAAGGTTTGAGTCAATGGCAAACATTTCATTTCTGCTGCTTTTCAGACGATACTGCACTACGCCATTGGCACCGCTGTCACGGTCATGTGCGTGAGCGATGAACAGCACTGTTCCAGGCCGAGTGCTTCGAGAAACAGTGATGGTGTCTCTCCTCTTGGGAAACACAGGGGCATTGTCATTGACATCAGTGATGGTAATGTTGACCTGGGTGGTGCTGTAAATAGGAGACGTGTCTGTGTAGGACTGAAGGAACAGCAGGGCATAAGGCTGAGACTCATGGTCCAGAGGTTTAATGGTATTGATCACACCAGACTTCGGATGGACAGAAAACCAACTGTAAATGTTTCCAGAAGAAATTCGGTAAGAAACGGGCTCTGTAGCATCTGGAAAGACATGAAAAAAAGCTTTTCAGGAGTTTTATCTAGACGTTTTTTAGTTTCAACATGAAAAATATGCAACAGATTTCTGTTTAGTACTTTTTATGACAATTTTTGTCAAGCTCCTAAACTCTAAACTATGAATTATTCAGCTTTTGAAGGGCTAATGAAGGGATGCATTAGTGTTGTGTCCCCACACAACAGACAGCTTTGCAAAAAAAAAAAAAAAAAAAAGGATTAAAGCATACCTTTTTTTTTTTTTTTTTTTACCAACAACCTGTGGCAAAGACATTTTCCCATTTCTACATAAATTTATAAATTCTTTCTTGGCCAACTACACCTGGTGAGAAAAAGAGGAAAAATAAAACAGCTACCATATGAAGAAAGTCTTTGAAATACCTGCTAACAACCTGATAATGAAGACTACTTACAATCATAATAATTTAGAAAATGTATTTAATTGAACTGATTTTATCTGAATGGGACAATACATATTATTGAATGTACCACGTTGCCATTACAATGTGGCAATGTAGCAAAATGCTAATTTTCGTCTGTAGTCCCATGAAACAAAAAACACAACATGCAAAAAATAATAATAGAATGTCATAAAAGAGAAAAATGCTACAAAAATCTGTCATAAAATTGTAATTGAAATAAGAGGCGTCTGACTGGGGTCAACCCCATCAGGGTTACGATTTACAGTAAAACATTATGTCACATGTTGCGAGATACAGACTCTGTACAACCGGATCACCAACATGGATTCATACTTCTTATGAATATAACCACAATATGTTTCTCTATCTTTACAAAGACTAATTCATTTCTATAGCCTAACACTGACCTTTACAGTAAAACTAACCATTATCAGTAACCCAAAAACTAACATAAACTCAACTCACGCCTTAGCCTTAAACCTGACCTATAACCCCAAAACACAAGCAAATGGTCCTTACAGTGTAACACATGTAAGCTCACGCATACACACACAGGAAGACACACACGCACACGCACGCCCGCACGCACACACACACCCACACACACACAGATTACATTAATTACATTAAAGGTCAGAAAATTCCAATAATCTCAATCATCTCCTCAGTGTGTGTGTTGCGTCTCAACATCAGTTACAACCTACTGAACCAAGCATAGAGCTTAACACTGGCCGGCTCCTGCTGTTTCCACTTTAGACTGAAGTGTTAATCTGTAAGTTGATTAGAGAGCCTTAAATGACTGTCTGGTGTGTGTAGCTGAGTGCTTTAACTAATGAGTCGTGTGGAGCAGCATGTCTATGTAAGAATAATCCTGGAAACCTTCAAACATGCAAGTTTATAAAACAGAGCAAAACAATCTTACATAATGAGCTGTTTAATAACTGTATGTTGATGTTAATATTATCAGTCATGGTAAATAATGTCGATTTGATGTGTGTATGATCAAAGAAAACAATAGAAATTTCTCACTCCTTATTTTATTCTGGATGTCAGTTCGACTGATATCGCTGTAATTGTTTTTGTCATAAACAAGACAAATCCTATCTATGTTAACTTCAGAAGTTATTATTGAGCTGGGTCAATTGGGCCTCTGTCTCTATAAAAACTCTTTTTCTGAAACTCTGCCTTCAGGCAGTCGTTACAACATGGCTCCGCAATTAACTCTTTCACAACTTTTTTACCAGCGTATCACTGAGAAGTAGCTCCTATAATGACCTCAACTGATGCACAGTTCCACCAGGTGTTGACTAATTTCTGCTAGCTAGTCTGAAGGAGCTGAGTGGGAGCTAGGGTGTTTTGTGCAGTTGAATGGTGGCTGTGGAGATTAAAAGATTTCTCAAACATGCATAAAAGAATCAGTGATGTAAAGTTTAAAAAAAGTTATATTTTACGTAATACAGCCTCTTTAACATTGAGGTGTTTGGGTTCAGGAAGGTCAGCTAAGCTTAATTTATTTTGTTTAATTTACATAAAAACAATGTAAGTCACAGTGTTGACTGAACAATCACTTAGATTTCTAATATTAGTTAATACTTTATTAGTTATAATATTGGTTCATACTTTTGCTCCAGATATATTGTGACATGTGAGTGCTTGTATATACATCAATATATGTATATATATTTAAATATACATATATGTATGTATATATATGTATATATATATATATATACATATATATATATATATATATATATATATGCTGTGGGTGTCTAGAAAACACCCACAGCCTGAGCAGTTCAGCTCAGCTTGGTGCAGATATTATTCATCTTTGTTTTATTCATAAATCATAGATGCAAATCACAGACTCAATTAACACTAAAGGCAATGCAATACCCCTGTCAAGTATGTGTAATTGGAGTTTCAGCATGCACTAAAGTAAGTGCAATCAGATTACCACTGCTAACAGACACCTTGTGCTTCCTTCTCCACTCACCGCTCAGGTTGCTGGCCTCCACTGTTCCCACAGATGTTCCCAGCGGTGCGTCTTCAGGCACTGTGAAGGCGTACCGTGACCTCTGGAACACCGCTGGAGCCTGACCACTTTGGACAACATTGATTGAGACCTCTGCAGGTCTGGCTGAAGACAAGCCATCTCCATCCTGCGCTGTTATTAGGAGCTTCATGCTGGCTGCACCCAAGTGTGTCAGAGAAGAGTTCAAAAAGAGCATTCCTACAAAAAAATTAAGCAATAAATCAGGTAGAGTTTGCTTAGTATTTTCATATAACAAGGATGATGCACAAATAACAGATTTATCAAGCTGTTTTTTGTTTCTTTAATCTAGCTCTGAAAAAGAGTCATAACAACAGCTTCAGGTTAGAAAATGGCATTTAGAGCATTATTAAACACAAGTTGACAATGTATTGTCTTTTTTCACAACTTTTGAATTCTGTTGTAGCTGTGCATGGACCTGGTTTTACCCCCAGCCACACTGGGATCCAAAGCTTTTAAGCTTTGTGCTCCACTCCTGCTGAGTGGTGACACTTGGAATCATATCATGGGGATTTAGAGAAGCTAACAAGGCGTTTATCCCTGAAAACAACTGACACTCAAACAGGTTACTGAAACACAAGTGAATCTGTGCAACAAATCAAGCTTAAAGCCATTCTGATACATTTTATATGCAACCCTGAGTTAATAAAGGAGCTTTTTGGAAGAATAAGCTTCACAAGGTGAGGTAAGGTGGGAATTAATTTAAAATAATTTATTTTAGGTAAATTTGTAAAGTGCTCAACAAAATAAAAATGTTAAATAAATATAAAATGGTGAGCTAAGACGCTGATGTTGCTCTAATGCTGGATTATATGTCCACTTATAAATTGGAAATATAAGTGTTCAATTTAAGTAAAGGTGTTTTTTTCAGCAATAAACAAGATTTAAGTAACAAACATATTGTTCAATAGCAACTATATGAGAGGATTGGTCCCCTTGTTGACATTAAACTTGGCTGGTGGATTGATAATAGAGTAAATCTGAGATAAAAAATAACTTGTTCATTCAAGACTGCAGTCAACGATTTTAAAACCGTTTCTGGAATGAACTGGTGAACAGTGTAGTGTTAAAACCACAGTCAAAACTAATGAAGTATAGTTTTACAATTTTAAAATATAAATACACTCCACCTGTGTGTCTATCCAGTGTGAACAAACTGGACATGTCTCCTGGGTGAATTTCGTAGGTAATCTGTCCAAAGCGGCCGGAGTCCTGGTCTGTAGCGATAACATTGACAACCTCAGTACCAGGCGGTGCGTGGCTGCTGACACTCACAGTGTACTCCTCAGGGCTGAACACTGGAGGGTTGTCATTTAAGTCTTGTATTTCAATATGAATATACGTTTGAGCACTCAGGCCTCCCTGAACGAGAAACAAGAAGAGTTAGAATGAAGAAAATTTAAGAAAACTTTGACATCATCTCACAATCATGGTATTGATTCCACTCACTGGATCTTCGGCTTTGATCAAAATGTCATGGACACTCATCCCGTCGTCCCGATCGATATCCTGAGAGACACACAACTCTCCTGTGTGTGGATTGATTTGGAAAAAAGGATGACTTTCCTGACTGTCAAATCCATCTGACAGGGAGTAGAGCAGAGCACCAAACTCAGGGCTGTCTGCGTCCGTGGCAACAACCTAAAGCAAAGATAAACACAGTTTATATATATATGGGTCACATCAGAATTATGAATGCTCTAATGCCCTCTAAGGGCTGGTGGTGCCAGAATATAAAGACAAAACTCTTAAAATATTGTAACAGACACAGCGGTTCAGACAAATCACATGTGTCATATGTTTTTTTGTGATTTTTTAAAATTAGGGTTGTTTCAGTCAGGTGATGTTTAAGTACAACAATCATCACTCCGGGTCTTATCATCACCAACACACTGATACAACTCGGCTTTTTGAATAAATATATGAGGAAAACACACACTACTATCACAATGTAAAAAAAAAAACTGGTGAAGTAAGTTATTTTTAAAATTAAAACTATGTATTTAATTAATCAATTTGATCACAACAAAATCCATCTTGTATTTTTCCATTTTTAAAGTGCTACTTAGTTTTGTTTTAATGTGTGCTCATCTACACCGTGCTCCAAATTATTATGCAAATTGGATTTAAGTGTATAAAGATCAAATTTTTTGTTGTGCTATTAAAATTATAGATGGTTTGTGAGTCAGAGCTCTTTGAATCACTAAAATTAATTTCAGAGAGCTGGTTGATCAGTTTGTCTGGTGAGCTCAATTAAAGGAAATCTACTTAAGAAGGATGTTCCACATTATTAAGACAAAGATCTGAGGGTGGGATGCAGTTCATATCAAACAGCAGCTCTGAGGAGATATTCTGACATCCTGCAATAAAATTCAAGCAGAAACTTTCCACAAACTCACAAGTTCAATGGATGCAAGAATTGTGCAGGTGACATTAAAGAATGGCTCCTATGTTAACATGTTAAGATATTTTTGATTGAAACAGCTTTTGGTTTTAGTACATGTGACCACTTATTGCTGCACATTCAAAGAATGACCGTTTGCAGTTCTTTATAATCCATAAAATGTTTAGAAAATCTGCTGTGCATAATCATTTGGAACAGTGCATTTTGAGTTTTTTATTTTTGAAAATAATACTGTTGTCATAAGGAGCTTTGTTTAGTAAAAGCTGATTTATACTGTAATAGTTCATGACTTGAAAATTATACTGATCATCATTTGCATTGACCATTTAAGAAAATCTGAGAAAATATCACTTGCATAATAATTTGGAACATGGTGTAATCATAATTGTTGTAGTCTGTTTTAACTCCACATTTCTGGAAATCATAAAATGAGTCATTCTGTTGGTGAAGGTCAACATAATAAAATTGCAAATAAAAAAAAAAATCTTTGGAAGTCAAAGGGCGAGGAGTGCCATTGCTGTGCAGTTCAAAGAAACTAACAGTACATAAGAAACACCTCAGCACCGACCGTTTCTTTCATGTCCGCCTACGATCAAGACGAGGCAGATTTACAGTGAGGCAGATCATTTCCAGGCCATAAAGAAGATAACAGCTCAGAATGAATGAACTCTGATCACGGGACGTTTTACAGACACCAAGCCAGAGTCTAATGAAATGTGGACTAAAGTGCACTGATCACCAACACACTGACACAACTCGGTTGTTTGACTAAATATATGAGAAAAAACACTTGACGTCTCATTTATTCACTAAAGAAACATTATATTAATTTATAAAAACAGAACTACTTAATCTTCACCCAATGCAAAATCCCTCCAGACATTACCTATAATCAATTCCTATAATCAATTCTGTGCCGTGATTTAGAGGTTTCTTTTGTCATTGACATATGTTGGTGCCAGGCTGCAGGAGAGTGGCACGGAGCGTCTGTCATATAAAGGCCATGAAGCTGAGCTGAAAGCCTGGGATGTAGAGTGTGTTGTTGGTGAAACAACACTGATGCCTTTGTGTTGTCAGACTCAGAGCTACTTTTGTCTCAAGAGTTGGAAAAAAAATCTACTCAGCACAAAAAGGACTCGACTGTGATGATCTCTAGCTTTCATTTAAACGCTTTTTTAAAATGAAAATGTGAGGATAGAAAAGTAGTTTTCAAGTAGGGGTGCACCGATAAATCGGCTAGTTGATAAATCTCTCAATTTTGGGAGATATTTCATGACCTCATCTACGATCATGGCCTCCTTACTTATGCTGCTACCACCGCGACCTGACTCCAGATAAGCAGAAGAAGATGGATGGATTTTAGTAACATCAAATCTTGTAAATAAAAAAAAGGACAACTTGAGAATATAGATTTAAAAATTGGAACATATAAATTTCAAGACAGCTAGCTAGAGCATACTTGTAAGAAGCATCTTCCAGCGTCCATGTGCTCAGGTATGGACACGTTGTACAGCTGCTGCTGGAACACCGGCTCATTGTCATTCACATCCTCCACCAGCACTGTGACTGTAGCTGTAGACGACAAAGACGGCTCCCCTCCATCCTCTGCTAGCACCAGGAACCACAACTCCATCTGAGTCTCCCTGTCGAGGCCTGCGGCCGTGGTAACCAGGCCGGAGGTCGGGTCAATGGCGACCAGGCTGTCCTGGTGTGACTTAAGGATGGAGTATCTGATGTTTGAGTTGACACCTTCGTCAGCGTCCCGGGCCCTTGTTCGAATGAGGGAGCTCCCCTCAGGTGCATCCTCAGCGATGTTGACAGTGTACACATCCTGTTCAAAGACCGGCTGGCAGTCGTTGGCATCAGACACCTTCAGGAGGAGAAGTGTCTCACTGCTCAGAGGAGGGCTTCCAGAATCAGATGCTTGCACCTTCAGCTCATACAGATCCTTTTCTTCCCTGTCCAGCTCAGAGTTGACACACAACGCATACAGAAAATCATCTGTTTGCTTCAGGGTAAACTTTCCATCTCCTCCCACAAGAGAGACGGTGATTCCGTGCTCCTCCAGGTCTGGGTCGGACACAGAAACCCGGGCCACATATTCCCCAACGGCGGCTGCCTCTGACACCACAGCTTCTCCTGTCTCACTGAGGAACAGCACACTGATGGTGGGGCTGTTGTCATTGATGTTAAGCACCCTGACACCAACAAAGGTGCTGCTGTACTCAGGCTGAGCACCGTCGTCTCTGGCTCTGACAATCAGCTCGTGAAAAGGTTGAATTTCAAAATCCAGCGGCTTGTTCAGATAAATAAATCCTGTGGTTTCGTTAATGGAGAACACATGTTTGGGGTCACTTTGCCGCCTGTTGATCTCATAAGTGATCCTGCTGTTGCCACCCAGGTCGCGGTCGCTGGCCAGAACCTGAGAGACAATGGACCCAATGGGAGCATCCTCCCGTACTGAGCTGTGGTATTCACTCTGGTTGAACACAGGAGGGTTGTCGTTCTCATCCAGGATGCGGATGTCAACCTGGACTGTCCCAGTCCTGGCTGGGATCCCCCCATCAAAGGCCTCAATGGTCAGAGAGTACAGGTCCTGTGTTTCTCTGTCTACTCTGCTGTTCAGGACCAGATCCAGGCTGTGCTGCTTCTCAGATACGATTCGAAAATCCAAGTGGAACAATTCCTCCATCTCTCTCTCTCTGATCCTGTATCCCTGCGTGCTGAACTCCTCCTCATCCCGGTCTGCTGCGCCTTCAAGCGGAAAGCGGCTCCCTGGCGGGCTCAGCTCTGAGATCCCCAACTCCACTTTCTGACTGGCGAACACAGGTGAGTGGTCGTTCACATCCTCCACCTCGATCCTCACCCGTATCATCTCTCCCGTGAGAGTGGCTGCCACGAACTCGTAGCGGTCTCTGCTTTCCCTGTCCAGGCCCGCCACCGTGGAGATGATGCCCGTGTCCGCGTCTATCTCCAGGTCTCTGAACACATACGAGTCTCTGCTCTCTGAGATGAAGAAGCCGGTGCTCGGCGCGCTCAGAACCGCTCCCAGATCTCCAACGATGGTTTTAGCGGGCAGGTCCTCCTTCACGGACAGCGTCAGGTTGAAGACCAGTCCGAGCGACTGCGCGCAAAACAGCGCCAGCAGGAGCACCTGGAGGAGCGCAACTGGCGCATTCCTTCCGCCCATGACTCCTTCACTCGTGGCTTTGGGATCCTTTCAGTAAAAGGAGATGGAAAACTACATCTTTTTCGCGTCAGTCGCGTTTTAGAACCACTTTAAAAACAAAGGCTGGTGAACTTATCTCGTATTTTCGCAGACTCCAGTAAATATCCATTCGTATTTGAGTTGTTTTCTCAGGAAAACTGATATCTTGAACTTCTGGCACGATGCTGCGTAATTCCGTTGGAACATCTCGCACAATGCAAAAGTCCAGTCTGCGCACTGATAGCTCCTCCCTGCAGGCTGTGACACCGGGCCCCCACGCAGATCGGCCCCATCTGTGGCCGTGATTGCTTCAAATGTAATTAGGGCAGCAGATTACCCTGCTGGCAGGTGGCCTGTTAGTTCTGCATTGCTGTTATCAAAAATTAGACAGAGACCGTGTAAACCTACAGTAAATCTGTGATTACTTTTATCAACTGAAGTGAAAGGAGCGGCAATAAATAAACTATGAATAGTTTAACATAGTTTAACAAGCTGTTAAGCTTGGGCAAGTGTTGAAGCAGCGCCCTCTGCTGGTGAAAAATAAACTAAATTGAATTTTTATATTTAAAGTCTGAGTGCCACAATTAAAAAAATATATATATATATATATTTTTTACATGAATGAAACGTGAAACAAATTTAAGAAATTTATAATAATGTGCAATAAAAGTCTTTACATCTCTGATGTTAACTGCACCTCAGTGCATATTCATCCCTACAGATAAAATTATATTATTTTCTTAACTAAATGTGAAAAAGTGACTTCTAACCACTCCACCCTGTTAGACCTCCATCTATCTGATCCTCCTTTAGCTTGAAGCCTGTAATCTTCTTCATCTCTGATATTTTTCCTCTGCAGTTTATTTTCACTTCCTGTAAGGAAGACGCACGTTACATGTACATTTTGTAAATGCTTTAAATTACTTTGCTATACGTCACTTTTAAAATCACAGCATATTTTTAGTAACAGCACAGTATTTTATGTTGTAATTTAATCCTTACTATAGATTAATTATTCTTAATTGTTTTTACTTTTAATTTTTGTATAAATCTATTTGCTTTGACTTGTACACTAAAACTTTCCCCACTGAGGCTCAGTAAAGGTTATTTCTACGCCATTATCCATAAAACCAGTTTTTCAGTTGGGTTTCTGGATGTTGTAGACAAGTGAGTTTTAACACAGAGCTGAGCTGCAAGGACCTCATAAATCAACTATTACTTCAACTTCTGGAAAAAATCCTAAACTTCTCAGTTTAGGAGTTTGAAACAAATATAAAAGTGTCTTCACTAAAAAAAATAAAACATTGCCTCACCTGTTTATATGCATATAAATAAATAAATTATGAATAAAGAGATCAGGTTTGAAAAACTTGTGAATACCAAGGTGGAAGTATAAATCTATGGACCCAGGTTAGGCGATTTGACAGAATATCCCATTTCTACATCCAAACCTGTTTCACTCTCCAGTAGTCACTCTGGCTATCAGGGAATTAAATCTAGAAATTCATTTTCTAGACTGTGTAAGAGCCCTGAATTTAAATAATTGATCTATGGTATAATGATTATGGTAAATGTTGATCAGCCACTAGTATTTCTGTAATACAATCAGATGTTTTAATGTGTCGGCCTCACAGATGAGTGCTAAATGGAAATACTTCAGGAACACTTTATCCCAGAAGGTGGAGAACCTTTATTTAAAAAGCAAACATGTTTGTTAAAAAACAGTCTTTAATAAAAACGGAGCAAAATAAAGCTTAGGTCATGTAGAAACAAAAGAAAGCTTTCATGTCTGTACAACTAGTATTCAGCACTGAGCATTTCCTGGAAGTTCCTGGCTCTCCAACAGGATGTTCTGACTGGTCTAGAAACATTCAGTGGTGACTGTACATGGTTTCTAGAATAAAGGAAGCCAAGATGGGACTGGTTTGGTTAAAGTATCACAAATGAAACAGTTTGTCTAATCAAAACAAAATCTGATAGATGGGAAATAATAAAAAACAAAATCTTCAGAATCTTTTTCTCTTGAGGATTTCTGGTTTCCAGTTGATCGGGTGGCTTTCTTCAGTCTGCAAGACACAAAACACCATTAGCCCATTTTCCTCCAGACGGATTTTAAACTCGCTAACTGGAACAGGATAACTTACAGCCGTGTCGTCTTCTTTGTAAACTTTGATGGTTTTGTCAGCCTCGGCGGTGATCAGCCGGCTCTCGGAGTGGTCGAACATGCAGGCGAAGATTCCCGACTCGCTATCCAGCGATCCGGGCTGCACGGCAGCGTGGATCCGCTGGAAATTGTAGCCTGTCCTCCAATCCCACATGTGCATGGTTCCGTTGTCAGCTAGAGTACGAGCAAATTATTCTGTGTTAATCTATATGCTCTGTCACTTTTGCTACTCTTGATCATGCGGTAATCAAGAGTCATGTTAAGGTGAGAGAAAAACAAGCATTTTTTTTTAATCACCTCCAGACACCAAAACACCATCAGAGTTGACAGCCAGCGTGTTGATGATGGCGTTGTGGCCAGAGAGGTTCTGGATGAAGCTGCCATCTGGGAACATCCACTGCTTGATGTTATCAGCTGATCCAGAAGCAAAGGTGTACCTGGAGGAATAAAGAACCAAATACTACATAAAACTCCACCTTTGCTTTTTTTAAATGTAGTTTATTTCCAAAATGGCTGAGTAAAAAAAACAACAAAAAAATAACCTTCAGTCACCTACTAAAGAGGAGTAAAAAACAATCCAGAGCTCCAAGTTCTTTCAGTTCATTTAAAGACATATTCTAGATGTTTTAGAATGCTAAATATTCAAGATATTTAAGAAGCTTTAAAAGAAAGAGAAAGAAGAGAAAATATGACAAGCAGAAACAAGGAAAGGACAGGTCAGAAAGAACGAAGGAGAGACGAGGATGGTGAGGCGTAATGGCACTATGAAGAATGGAAGGCACATAATTAAATAAATACGAAAAGAAGAGGAGCCAAAGAAAGAAAATATAGCATCAGATGGGTAATAAAGTGTTAAAAACAAAACCTTTTTATCACAGTTTTATTAAAAATATTAAAAAATACTCCAACCAAATCCCAGACGTTTCCTGTCTGCACATTAAACAGAGTCTACTACTGGTATGAGTCTACTCACTGCCTGGGATGCAGCACCAGAGTTCGGACAGACTTTTTATGGTTTGTCAAAGTTGCTCTGGTTTTTCCAGCAATCAGGTCCCACAGTCTGATGGTTGAATCGTGGCTGCCTGCAAAAACAAACAGTCAGAGGAAAGACAAAGACTTTGCTTAAAAACTGAAAGAGTGCTGTCTTGCATTAGCATAGGGTTTTTAAAGCTAATAGTAACCTGTGATGATTTGTGGTTCCGCAGCCTGACATCTCACTGTGGCGACAGTGTTGGTGTGGCCAGTGAGTGTGTGAACGTTTGCTTTTGTCCTGATGTCCCAAACCTGCAGGTATATTGAAGAGAGGGCATCATTTAAAACAAAACAACTACTGCTAGAGTTCCTCCCTATGATTTTGACACTTAGTCTACGTTCCGGCTGTTGATGTGACTCCTGTGATGTGAAAAAAGTGTTTCCTTTGGAGTTTTGCAAAATACACAAATTTCAACATGGACAAAAAAAACCCACACCTCATCCAGAGGTCAAAGCTTTCTATCGACAGACGAGAGTTCTTTCAAAGTTCCTGTGTCCATTATGCAAATTTGTTTTCAGAATGCCAATTTGCATTTACAATGACCTTTGACTGCAATTATACGGTCAAAGGAAACACAACCAATGTTACTCACTGAATAATAACATCTGGTTCCAGAGGTGAGCTGTGACTGCTGCAGTCAAACAGAATCTTAGTTTATAAACTGAAGAAAACTGAAGGGAGTTAAAACTCTCTTTACTCTCTGCTCTGCTCTGCTGCCTGGACTGCTGAGCTAAGTGATTTGAAAGCTCACCCTGGCTGAAGCGTCTCTGCTGCACGTCACCAGCACATCAATCGTTGGGTGTAGATCCAAATCGTACACTGCACTGAGGTGTCCATGGTAATGCCTGATCACCTACAGGTCAAAATAATACTGTAAAGATGCAGCTGAAACATCATTAAACAGATAACACAATAAAACATCCATACATAACAAAATTATTTTTTAACAAAACATTAAAGCATGTTTAAAACAACCATCTGACAATAACCCTGTGTGAACAGTGTACCTTGTTGTACTCCAGATCCCAGCATTTGACCTGCTTATCCTCCCCGCAGGAGAAGAGGTAGGGGCTGCGGCTGCTCACCGCCACGCCGCGCACCGTGCTGATGTGGCCCGTCAGCGACAGCTTCAGCTTCCCGCTGGCCAGGTCCCAGATCTGCCAGCACACAGAAAATATTTATACAACAGATGGCTGAAGTGATGCTAACAAAGGGCCTGCAGTATTACTCGGAATCTTCAAAGGAGCCTTTTAGCAGGAATGAATTAATGGTGATATGAACTGTTCTAGATCAACTGCACCCATAAAAATACTCGCATTATTTGAATGAAGAAAAAAATCAATAATGATGTAGAAGAGATGCTGAAACATGAGTCATTTCCTTTATCCTCATTCTCTTCATGATTGAGTGAGAGGAACCACCTTTGGACTATAATGGACTCGTAGTTTTAAGTTAAAAAAAAAACTGAACATATTCACACTTCAGAAACAATCAAATGTTTCTGAAGTGTGAAGCTCTGAACACAGCTTACCTTTATAGTTCTATCAGCAGATCCTGTGACAAACCACTGGTTCCCAGGCTCCACAGCTATGGACCTCACCCAGCCCAGGTGACCGCTGATGACCTGTCAGATCACACCCACCACAGTACATAACCACACACTCACTCAGTTATCATTTTAGGCATAAATCCATGAGTTGTTGTTCAAATGGTTTGCAGTTACCCGGAAGAGTTTCCATGGAGGATGCCACTGTGGTTTGGGCATCGTTGGTGCTCTCCTCATGAGCGCAGAGTTTCTGGTGCCTCCACCCTCCAGCGGGGACTGAAACAAACAAACAGATATAGTACTTCACTAAACAAAAAAGGATCATTTGTTCCAATGATGTCATTTATAAAACATGCTGTCGTGAACCACCTTTGGTTCATGAAGCATAAAAAGTGATGCAGAATTAAAGCTCCAAATGTTGAACATGAGAGGAAATGTGGGATCGTCTTACCACAGCAGACTGAGGGTGAACTCTGTCTGCTCCTCCTGCGTGTCGATGGATCTCTGCAACGCTGGCTGCAGTCCGACTTGCCTCTTGCCTAAAGTTTTGTGACAAATTATAATCCAGAAGTGTTTTTTTCTCAGTTAATTCCAGGATTTTGTGTTCATTTGTCTGAACACATTACCTAACTTGTGAGGGAGGCAATGCCAGCGCCATGGAGATGACGCCTCCCTCACTGGGATTCCTGTGCATCTTTGTGTCTGCAGTCAAAGCCACTCCTAAAGGTCAGAAATTGTTCATACGGGTATTAAGTAATGCTCTTTCGTTTACTAAAACAAAACAAATCTGAAAATATTGGAGGTTTATATCAGAAAAGAATATTTACCAGGTCCCGAGGGATAAGCATGTGTCCCAGTGATCAGATATTCTGCTTCATCTCCTTGAAATTATTTTGTTAAAAAAAGAAAAACAAAAAAAGACTCAAAAACAACACCTCCCACAAATGTTATAAAAGAAAATACTCTTAAAACTGTGTTAATGGGGTCACTGGGTTGTGATGGAGTCCTTTGCTCCTGACCTGGTTGGGCGTAGCCCTGGTGGAGCTCCTGGCCTGCTGAAAGCTGTGAAGCCCGGTCTCTGCCTTCCTTCAGAACAGGCATGTGCAAAACCGGAGCGTACTCTGTTTTCAGCTTAACGCCCATCTTCATTTTGTGGCTGTGAGTCAGGAAACATTGAGGCGTTTTCACATAAAGGCATTAAAGTTTATATCATTCACTTTAATTCACACTTTGTCTATTTTAATAAATGATTATGTAAAATAGCAACTTGGAATTAGTTCTGAAAGAGAGGTGAACAAAACACGGAAAGCAGATAAGAAGTTAGGCTGAAAAATATTAGGTAGATGTATTTAAGATATTATTGTGGAATAGTTGAGTAAAGATATAAACTGCAATTAAACCATATTTTCTCAACTCTTCTTCTCGCTTGCACTGTTATTAACCCCAACTACTGTCTTACTGTTAGGAAGCAGGTCACTCAGTTCTGCAACACTAAATGTCCCTTAAACTGGTTACATAAACTATCAACCGAATACAGTGCTTCATAAAAGTATTTATGACCTTTCAGCCTTAAGGTAGTGTTACTAAAGCAAACTTATAAAATATAATATTTTATTTAGATTTTATTTGAATAACTGTTGAGTAAAATGAAAGATTTAAAAATCTTAAAAGTGTGGCATGTACTTATTTCAACCCCCTGACTCATTACTTCAGGGAGCCTAATTTTGCAAGAGTAACAAATGTAGATGCTTGGTGTGTGTTTGCTAGAGTTGTACAACTTTTCTTTGTAAAACATCTTAAATGTAGTCTGTATGAGAAATGTATGGAAACAAGCATTTCCAGGTTTCGGTCTGGTCACCATTCAAATGCATTAGTATGTTTTGATCTGAGTCACTGCATTGTTCTTGTAGCTCTATGTTTAGCTGGAAGGTGAAACTATATGGGACCAAAACTGATATAATTAAAAACAACGGCTATAGTAGTAAAGGTGACTGAATACAAAGAGTTAGGTTTCTCCAAGCGTAAATTCTTGATTATTAGATAACCAACCGTATAATAAAATATCCCCCCTACATCTATTCCAACAGAGGTATTCTTCAAATAATCCACAATGAACGCATTTAGTACAGGAGCAAATCAAGATCAACGAATGACACAAGCACCATGCACTGTTAATTAACTTTTACGGTTACTTTCAGCAATTTATGAGCAACCGGTATGCAAATTCTGGCGAGATTTTACCTATCTTCATCCAGAGCGATGGTCTTAGCATGGTCAGAGACAAACATGTCATGAGTCCTTTTCAGAGACCTGAAGACCAGAGTGTGGACAGAGTGCTTCTGCACTTCCTGTGGAAGCATATAACATTAGCTTAAAAACTATTAAACCAATAAAAAGACTATAATTCTCAAAATAAACATACTTGTCTTAATCATGTAATGAATAAATGTTAACTGTTCCAGCTATTAGCCAGGCCCAACGGTATGTACGTGCTGTAGCAACTTATCTACGGTACAGGAATAACGAAAAGCAGAAATCAAACCCAACATGTCTTACCTCCGTCATTGTGGTGAAAAATATACAGCAGATAATGGACTTATTTCTTAGAAATTAAACCCGATACCAAGTCCAAATATTCGAGGCAGAAGTGTTTGAACCACTGTAACACAAGCAAGGCAGATACCCCGGAAATAAACATACGAGCTGTCGAGGGAATACATTTGGCGCCACCTACCGGCCGGGATGACCGGAGAACTTTTCATGTCCGGCTCAGTGGGGCGGAGTCAACTCCCAGAGCAGAGGTATTTTTTTTAAATGTATTCTTTTCCTCAAGGAGTAGTTTTATTTCTGTTATAGAAATAAAAGTCACTGTATTTATAATTATAAAAAGATTTAGGTAATAAACAAACAAATAAATCCCTGCTTTTTTTTTTAGATACTTTTAAATTATATATATATATATGATCATATTTATATATATATATATAAATATGATCATTCATATGACGCATTATGTTGGTCGAAAGAAATTGACTTATAGTCAGAGTATGTGTTTGTTTATTCAGTAACATGGTTTATTTACTCTAGTTTTGTACCTGTAGTATTTGTCCCTTTTGAAAAGTCCAAACTCCAGCTGACTCACCGACAGCGGTACCAAATGACAAGAGCTTTCTAAGGTTGGACACAGAGGCAAGCAATATTCAAACAATTACATTAAAATTCTTCTCCATTAGTATCTTTACTTGACAGCATTTTTGAGCATACACAATAGTGGATCTCGGCAGGATTAAATATTTGCCTGTTGTATAAAACATGGTGGTGAAACAGACCACACAGAATCAATTTTCATTGTGAGCAAGGTCAAACTCCACAAAAATAAAAAAAAAGCAACTTTTTTCAAATTCAACCATACTGAATAGATTGGGTCAAAAAAAGTCACCGTATAATTCAATGACTTGTGAAAGCACCTTTAGCTGCAATTATTTCAAATGTGTCCTTCGACCTTATCATTCTAACATCATTGAAAATACATTTTTACCACAGTTTTTTTTGCATGGATTCTTTTCACTTCAGTCCTCTGAGTCTTCAGGGCTTACTTTATGTCGTTCTCTTTTGAATTGCACTCTACAGCGTTTCTGTCCTGTTGAAAAGAATTAATTCCACACATTGATTATTTTATTTGTTTGAACATTCTGTTGTGGAAGGGTTGCTGTGTTCAGGATCATTGTCCTGTGTTAAGTCACAGTTTGGGCCAAGGCAGATATTTGACTAAAGAATCATTTTTGTGTCAGTATTTTTTTTTTTTACTATTGACCTTGAGCATTGTATGGTCCAACCATGTGGTAGATATATTGGTATATTCTTCAGAAAACTGAGAACTGTCGTAATGTTCTCTATTTGTGAATAACATTTCTCCCTCTACAAGTTGGATTCAAAATAGCTTGGAAAAGACAAAACAACATTTCCAACCCAGATAGGCAGCAAAAAGTCCTCTCAAAGGACAATGCTGATGTATTTCTGTCTCACTGAGTTAGAATAGACCTGTTAGCTCCAGATCACTCTGCTTTTATAGAGGTGATAGCCAATATACATCATACATATCATGATATATCCAGAGAGAATGAAGTAAATGTAAGCGGCAGAAGATGATTACTACTTTCCTAATGTCAAGTTTAAACAATTGAACTTGTTTAATGATTAAAAATGTGAATTATGAAAGCTGTGTCGATAGAAGACCTTTTTTGTTTTACTGGCCATTTACTGATTTATTTCAGTAAAGGACCAGAATAGTTTCATACCTATTTTTATTAAAAACAAGAGTGTTAATAATCTAAATTATGAGAAATGTTTGATTTGTAACAATGAGATAAAACTGTAAAATGATAGAAACAAAGAAATCCAACGGTAACCATTTATTTCATGTATGTGGTTTTGCTTTTACATTCTTTTGTCAACAGCATAGTTAAAAACAATCTTATTTTTGTCGATATATAGCTCTAAGGATTCTATATAAAAAAGCATCTATTATACTAAGTAGGTAAACTAAAGAAAACTTAACCTCAGAAATTGTGTTACATCAGATTAACATAAGGAAAATATGCAACCATCAGAGAGAAACACTTGATAATTGGAGGCTATTTATTCTGGGTCAATTTAAGAGTTGAAAGCAGACCAAAAACATCTTTCTGGTTTATGCATCTCCGAGTCCTCCAAACTGTTTGACCCCAGTCTGCTGTCCGCCTGCTGCTGAGATGCGGCTCACTGGAATGATCTTCATGGTGGTTTCTTTTAGGGAGTACCAGCGACTGTGCCATGTGAGCCAAGTGATTCCGTTGTCGAAGCCGTACTCACCGGTATCCTTTTCACTGTACCTGCCCCCTGGAAGGACACAGAAAAGAAAATTCAAACGTCAAAATGACTCAACTGATTGAAGTTCCAGGAAATGGTTTTGTTCTTTCGCATTTGCAGCTGCAGCATCACAGCTGGTTTTAGTCAGAGGGCCTTACCCTGGTAGTATTTTCCATTCAGATGTGCTGCGTGGCATCTGTTCATCCACCAGCCGGAGCCGTCCTGCTGGGCACAGTTCCCTGAGTACTTGTCGTTGTCTTTGTCGTGAGTACTAAACTGCATGCCGTTGTGTGACGTGTGGAACTTGTCGCTGGGGTCTTCTCCAAGGTCAAAGCCATCGAAAGCATCACCAGCATCGCCACCAAAGTAGTAACCGTAGGTGAGTCGGTACATGTCAGCCTCTGAGCCGATCCGGAACATGTTGTAGTCGGCGTACCTACAGACAAACAAGCCTGGTTTTTGACTTCTTGTTGCCTCAGTTTACTGACTGAATTTGCTCTCAGGAGGTTGCCAAATCTCAAAGGGGGTCGTGTTTGTCATTGCCCCTTACATAACAGATGAGTGTGTGGGTGGTTGTGCATTTGTACTTTTTGTTGCCCTCCCAGTCAACAAGCTCGATTCTCAGCACGGTTGGGATGGGAGAGCTTGTCGTCAGCAGGTGGATCTTCTCGTTGCCAAGCCAAAATTCTGTGGTGTCGTCTGGAGAGAGATACCCAAAGCCCTCCCTATACTGGGTCCAGTCCCGGAAGAAGTCCACGCTGCCGTCACGTCTCTGTAAACAGCAAAGAATTAAAGAGTGAAGACTTTTACTCTTTGTTTCAGGACTGATAATGTCAATTTGGTCCAAGGATTTTTAGACAATGTTCACAAATGACTGAAAATTTGCTCGAAACAGCAATTCTCTGGGTGCATACCCTTTGTAGGACAGTGAAGCCACGACCAAAGTTGTCAATCTCACAATACACTAAGAACTGTGCCTGTGCATTGGTTGGTTTCACATAGTAAAGGCCGCTGGTGGTGGCACCTTTGTTTGCAATATCCTGGCAGTCTGATGAAAAGAAAGAAATATCATCATGAACTCTGTGAACAGGTGCAAATTATTCCATAAGAAAAACGTTGGTGAGATTTAAGTCACAAAATTAAAAATGCACCACAGGCTTTAAACAGGGTAAACACATGTTCTTTGCTACGAAGCAGCGTATCGATTTTTCCGTCCATCCAAACATTGAATCAGGACAAATGTTGTTCTGCTGAGACCAGATTGAGAAACTTCTTTTGAAATAGTAATGTTCCAACGGTCATGCAGTGTCAGAGTGTCTTTTTCTCTCGCACTAGTTTCTGTGTTTACCTGTTCCTGTGATAGGCTGGATTTCGACCGTGTCCCTGCAGGGCTCACTGCATTTCTGCTGCAGCTGAAGGGCCAGTTTCTTCAAGTCACCCATGCTCCTCTCATTGGCTGAGATTAAGTTCTGAAGTTCACTGACAAAAGAGTAACAAGTGGGTTTTGCTTGCAGTCATTTGTATGTGCAAAATATACTCATTTAAAATGAAAAGATAATTAATTGTGATAACAAATAAAGTAAAAAATTGTACGACAGAATTAGGAAGCAAATACAAGAAATAAAGAAAGAAAAGGATTACAAAAATACACAGGAATTGATTATTTTAAATACAAATTAATTTTAAAATACAAAAGAAATCCTACAATAAAAGTAAATATTCATAACTATCATTTATCACATGAAAGTAATTATGGAAGAAATATAACTTCTTTTAGACTGAATGTCAGCGATTCTATACTGAACTACTTCCTAAAGATGCCTCCAAATAAATAGAGCTACAAGAGTAAATTTGAATAAAATTATGTAAAAGGTGCTAATTGAACCAAAACTACTAGTAAGAAGATTTTTTTCAACTCTGTTTATTAGAAGCAAAGCTTAAATGCTGTCAGTAACTTACATCATTTGTTGTTCTTGTGAAAGTATTGTCTTTTCAAAACGCAAAACATCATCCAGCATGCTGGAGGACTTCCTGTAGTGTGGATCTGAAATAAAAAGTCAAATGGTTTAAACTACACACAAATCAGCATGAGACTGAGCCACGTCTGTAATAAAAGCAGGAGATCAATCATAACACATGAGTAGTTAATAATATGACAAACTGTGAACCAAAATACACACGGAATTTACCAGGCTGGGAAGACTTTTGCGCTGAAGTTGTCGAGTCTTTCATGTATGTAATTTTTTCATCTGCCCCATCAGTTAAATTGGCAATTGTCTCCAGTTGATCTTGCATTGAAGTCAGGTCTTCACTTACGCCCGGCAAATATCTGAACATGTAATCAGCAACTCCACATGTGGTGGGGCAGTACTTTCCCTGTTCATACACAGTGTTTATAGAAAATGATATTCAGATAAAGCAAGTGAGACTGCAGCATGCATGATTGAGAAACTGCTTCATACTTACAAAGCCGTCGTTCATGTTGCATGTTGCAAGGTTATCTCCTCTGATTTGCTGCACATCAAAAAAATGTCATTTTAGATCTTTTTTTATTCATAGCTAATTATTTGAGGTAGCAAGAAAATAAATCTACATAAGATTCCACACTTACAGCTGATGAGGTGGAGAAAAGTAGGAGAATAACTCCTGCTGTGGTAAAGAGTGGCAGAGCCATGTTGAACTGGCCACCAGTTATATGATTTGGTGTCCTGGGGAAGTGAAGAACCGCTCAGAAGTCTGGGATATTTATCTGAACAAGGTCCTCTGTTCGGCCTTTGATCATGTGCAAACATCCCACTCACTTTGTTCTCAAACTGTGACTCAAATGTCTGACAGCTGCCAATTCCGAGACGTGACGCTGCCTGACTGACAGCAACTCAGGAAATCAAGAACATGGAGTTCACCCGCTTTCTGCCATGTCTGCTGATAAACACAAAGCAGGAGAATGATGACTCACATTTTTACTCTGGATTTGATTTCAGCTGTCTGTCATACTAATCATTCTCCTGTTGAGATTGTAACATGTTGAATCCACTCTGCTGACTCATTATTGATAAAGGTAATCAATGACAGTTCACCACAATGAAACATCTTTGTGCAAAACAAGATGTTTTGGGAAAAAAAAGAGCAAGCCCAATTTTATAGGAACGAGAGTATGGAAGTATAAAATTAGAATTCCAGCCCAGCGTTATGGAATATTTTATATCCAGCCAAATGGATGGATGGAATTCTAATTAAGACGCATAAATTGTTATTAGCTATTAACGTTCCACTAATTGTCATGGTTTTGCCACTCACAGAAGAACAGTCTTTCATAAACTCATTTAAGAAATGGAACTATTTCTCAATTTTCATTTTAACAATGGCGATTTAAAAAAATAAAAGTAAAATATCTTAATCAGAAGTACAGCTGATTTGTGATTTGGAAAAGAAAACAACACTCAATGTTATTCACAAAATGTTGTTTTTTTTTTTTTTATTCTCAAACAGTGATTTCTTTTTGTGGACAAATGACTGCTCAGTCATTCTGGGATAAAGGTTTCCTCTTAAGAAAAAGCTGATCAGTCTGAACAATTATGTGTTGATTTGCAATTACAAATCTCTAATTTATTCTCATTTATATATGTCTTCTTTAATCTGGAAGTCACCACTGAGTTTCAGAAACTCTGAGACCTGTAAGCCAAATGATTTTCACATCATGTTCCTATCTGAATATAGATTTTGTGGTTCGTTATCCCTTTAATATTTACATAATAAACTTTAAGTACAGAGAAAAGGAAGATGTTTTTGGAGTTTCTCAGGAATGGAAGTATGTTTTGTCTGGGCAATTTTTCAACGGTTTCCTGCTCTAATACATTATAACCACTAGATGGAGTGAAAGAACAATATAAGACAGACATTAGTCCAGACACATACAACACCTAGAAAACCTGTAAAAGGGAAGCAATTATTGATTTGGAGGTCTCACAACAAAGTGTTGAGACATTCTATTCTCCAATCTGAAATCAGTGATAAACCACAATGCATCAGAAAGTTGCTTCCCATCCATTTCACAATGAGATCACAGCTGAGATGAAAGTCAGGCCGTTTCAGAACGCTCCGACCATGTTGTGGAGTTTTCCCCACCTCAAGCCAAGTCTAGCTTGATCTGTAAAGAGATTACCAAACGTCTCTTTGTAAAAGCATACTGATGAAGGCCGGATGCATTACTGCTTCTTTAAAAGAACACACACTATTCTTGTTGTGTACTTAACTCTACTGATCGTCGACATGCATGCAGGCAATCCTGTAATGATATTTAGATTAAGTAACCTAATCAAACATACGTCACTGCTTGAATGGTTGTTGAACGTTTGTGATTGTTCAGGGGAGGTTTAGAAAAGGCTCTACAGGATTACAACAGATTTTCCTCCAGCAATCTGCAGGCATTCCTGCTTTTCTGCACCAAGAAGATGAATGATTGGCTTGATTATTAGGCAGCAGGGAAGCTGTTGACCAAACATTTGGCTAGTCTCCATATTATAAATAGAGTTCTGCAAGTATAATGTTACTTACTTCAGTTGGTCAAGAGGTGGAAACTAAAACCAAATTCTTCCACTTCACGTCAGAACAACAACTTGGACACAGCTGGGCGTCCTAACAGAAAAATAATGACAAGAATAAAGGACTGGAGTCCAATCATGTCTTGGAATGACCTTCTCGAAGGCAAGTGGTAGAGAGGGAACTTGATAAAAGACATTTAACCAATATTAGTTGAGATTTATGTTGATTTTCAAGCATATATGCACAATTTTGACCCTGTGTGAATAAAAAAAAAAGTCAAAAATAAATTCTAACTTGTGCACTTAGGTTTTTTTTTGTTTTTTTTTCAACCATGGAAGCTTTTTGTTGTATAAATTAGTCCATTCTATAAAACATAACGTTGTAATGGTCAGTAATATGTTCACTTCAAGTCTACATTTCTGGTCCTGGATTCCAGTTTTCCAGGTGTTCAGAAAAGCAAGAATGTTCCTGACCACCGCTTTTTTTTTTGCTTTGTTTTCAGTCCGTGTGTTTTTGCCAACCGCTGTAACTGCCGGAAAACTTTGCAAGGTTGCCACAAATATTTGTCAGAATTACATAAGTACATTTATGCCTTGAGGTTTATCACCACATGCAGCAGTGTGGCTGGGAAACTTATTTTACAGAACTATTTCACATGTTATAAATCCTTTGCACATGTTAGCGTGTGAGTCTGCGCTGCTTGAATGTTTGCAGCTTATTTTATTCTACACTTATTCTAACGTACACTGACCTCTTTCTTCCACCAGTTCCTATGCTGCGCAGTTTCAAGAATTCATTTTGCTAAAGCTAAAGGGTCATTCTGGTCTAATTCTTCCACGCACCTCTTGGTAAAATACATATCTTTTTATGAGATCAAATCAAACAGTGAGAATATGTGTGACTTCACAAAGCTTAATAAGGTGTCACCTGTGGGCTCTGTGTTGACATTAATTGATAGTGTTACCTTAAGTTACCTTCTTTTATTATGTGGAACCAGGATGGATATAAAACCATCTGACCTCAGGCTGAACTGCCAGGCCCATAAACCTAAACAACGCTGAACTTTCCCTGAACTTCCCTATTATTGTGGAAATGACAGTTGGGAAATGTCTCATTCTCCCATTGCTGTGCAGCCATAGACATTTCTTCTGGACAGCATGTCAAAGACCTGCATATGTTATTGGAGTATATCCAGTAGCAGAGCAAAAGCAAAATACAGTATGAAAAAGTTAAAACAAAGTGTCAGCTTCCTCCAATTTCAAACTCTTTATCCAATAAATCAGCAACTGGTTATTCTTGGAAGCTGTTGAGTAGAATGTGTCCAGAAACAACAGATTTTTTTTCTCTAAAAAACAAAGTCTCCACAGTTTTCATTGAGTGTGACCAGAAATTAAACCTAAAGAGCCTTTGTAGGATCCTTATTAGCCTGGGCTATAGATCCAGAGCCTTTTGGCGGGGTGTAAATCCCGGACCGCTTCCCTGCCCTATCCCCCCGCACACAGGGCAAAGGTTTGTTTTATTACCACATCAGGGTTCAGCTTGAGGCCACAGATGGTGAGTGGACTTAGATGAATGTAGCATAATTCAGGCTAACACATGCAGCAATAAGAGACTCTGTAGACATGTTGCCTGGGTTCTTCACCACTCAAAACTTTATGTGAAAGTGACAGCAAAATACAGCAAAAAAAGAAGAAAAAAAAACACTCATGGAAACTAAAATGTTCAGTTTAGTAGTCAATTTTTGTGTCCTATTTTCACAGGAAACCCCTTATACTGAAAATGTTTTTTTAAGGATTTAAAAACTTTGGCACCTTAAGAAGCAACTGATCAGCTGACCTGAGGGACCGGGAGGTGAGTAAGAATGTAACAGCTCAGAGAGATAGGGCGGGGCGAGGCCATTAAGAGCTTTAACAACAATTAAAAAGATTTTAAAATGAATCCTAAAATGTACTGGGAGCCAGTGTAAAGGAAGCTAAATTAGGAGAAATATGATAAAATTTTCAGGTACCTGTTAAAAGACGTGTAGCAGTATTTTGTACCCTCTGGAGCTGGGAAATATATAAATCACTGACTCCTATATAAAGTGCATTACAGTAGTCCAGCTGTGTGGTAACAAATGCATGGATCACTGTTTGGAAGTGCTGTCTGGAAAGAATAGGTTTTACTTTGGCTAGCTGCCTTAAATGGAAAAAACTGGATTTTACAACGGCTCTAATGTGTGCTTCCAGCTTAAGACCAGTATTCATCTTGACCCCTAAATTTGTAACAACTGGCTTGACATACTGGGTCAGAGAGCAAAGGTTAGTCAGGGAATCTGTAGTGGATCTGCCAAAAATCACAAAATCTGTCTTATTTTCATTAAGTTTCAAGACATTTAGGGTCACCCAGGCTTTCAAATCATCCAGACATAAAAACAGAGATCGAAGAGAGGTGGAGTCTGTGTTCTTTAGTGGTAAGTCTATTTGTGTGTCATCTGCAGAACAGTGAAAAGCAATCCCATATTTTCTAAAAATAGAGCCAAGAGGAGGGAGGTACAAAGAAAAAAGAAGAGGGCCTAGAACTGAGCCCTGTGGGACACCACATGACAGTGGAGCAGAGGAGGACCTGTGGACATCAAGACAGACACAAAAAGTACACTTGGTCAGATAAGATTTAAACCAATCCAGAGCTGTGTGACTGATGCCCACCCACTGTTCCAAACGGGAAAGTAAAATGCCACGATCAACTGTATCAAAATCAGCTTATAAATTCAACAGCACCAAAACAACACAGTCACCAGAATCAGTTGCTAAAAGTATATCATTAAAAACTTTTAAAAGAGCTGACTCTGTGCTATGAAATGGTTTAAAACCAGACTGAAAAACCTCTAAAATATTATGTTCATTAAGATAAGCCATTAGCTGATTATAGACAACCTTCTCAAGAATCTTTGAAGTAAAAGGCAGTTTAGAGATAGGTCTATAATTCGCCAGGGATCCAGAGTTGGTTTCTTAAGTAGAGGCTGAAGTATTGCATGTTTCATAGTTTTAGGAACAACACCTGAGGACAAGCTGCTATTTACAAGAGCAAGGACAGAAGGACCTATAGTAGGAAAGACATCTTTAAATAACTGGGATGGGATAGCATCATCCAGAGAACCAGTTGGCCTTAAGTGATGAACCACCTCCTGCAATGACTGCAAAGACACACATTCAAAGCTGTGTAAAACAGCAGAACAACGGACAACGACTGAAGGGTCATTAGCAGGGGGGATAGAAGTGACTTTCTCATCAAAAAAGTGTAAAAAGCTTTCACATACAGTAGGTGAAGTCTCCATAAAACTACTATGTGAATCATTTAGAACAAGGTTAGTAGTTTTAAATAAGATAGCAGGATTGTGACTGTTTGATACAATCAGACCCGACAGGTGCCTTCTTTGGGCGTCTTTGGGCATCCTTTGATAATGGCGCCAGCAGTCCTTCAATATTTGGAGCGACACCTGCAATTTGTCCTTTTTCCATTTGCGTTCACCTTTGCGACAGACTCTCCCGGCAGCCCGAGTGACCTCATTTAACCAGGGTTCACGCTTGGATTTTGAAAGTCTAATTTTTTTGTGGTGCCACCAAATCCAGTGCCGCTTTACTGGTAGAATAAAACCAGTTGCGGAGTTCCTCAGTGTTATTTCCCACAGCCTCTGGGATGGTACAGTTCTGATTAAAAACAGAAGAAAACTGACCAGCAGTAGAAGGGTTAAGAACACGACAGGACCGAGCTGCAACTCCTGCTTTAGCTTTAGCACAGGACAACATTACCTCAAATAAAACAAGCATATGGTCTGAAAATAATGAGTCACCAATCACTAAATTAAAACTGGTAGACCATAAGATAAAACCAGATCAAGAGTGTGTCCTTGCTCATGAGTAGTTCAAATAGGCTAAGCTCAAAGCTGCTAAACGAGGCTAGAGGCAACTGTTTACAAGTAAAACAACTTTTAAAAACAGTCACTATTCCTCCACCGGAGCCCGACATCCTTGGAGAATTAAAATAGCTGAAGTTCTGCGGTACAAGTTCATTAAAAATGCTGGAGTCATCCGAACCACTTGTCCATGATTCTGTTATAAATAAAACATCTAATCCTTGAAAGGAAAAGAAATCCCTAGTGACCAAAGTTTTATTCGCCAGTGACCTGGCATTTATCAAACCAATCCTGGCAGAGATGGGCAGGTCTACACCGTCAGCTGGCGTCTGGTACTCCCGGCGAAGAGGCCGCAGGTTGCTGGGGTTCACCCTGCGTCTACAGGGCTGAGAAGCGCAGGGACCACGGGGCTGGAACATTCCATCCCGGCCTCCACCGATAGGCACCAGGCAGGCATCCACAGGATCCAAAACACAAAGGGGCAGGACAGGCGAGGCACCAGCCCGCAAATCTCGAATAAGGCCGAGAAACCGCGCCGTATAGCAGCCTTTAGTCGCACTAGCACACCGCTGCGCTTTCCATGGCGGTGGGCTCGCTTCCGTCGGAAAGGCAGAGTCCAGAAACGACACAGGTGAGCAGGAACGCCCAACAGCAGGGTCGAGGTTTTGTCTGTTGCATAAGTCCTCAGTAACATATTTTCAGTCGAAGCTCCAATGTCCAACAAGGTTTGGCGATCATACACAATCAGAGAGTGTCCATTTGTAGTAAAATTAAAAGCAGACGGCAGACAGAGACAAAACAGGAGGAGCGTCAGACGGCAAGCCTCAAACACCAGCGCCATCTTGGAATCATATGCCAATGCTCAATTAGGTATCTCACTCACCACTGCACCACCAGCAGCAGCCTGAACTGTTGAGGCAAGGCAGGATGGATCCATGCTTTCAAGATGTTGACGCCAAAATCTGACCCTACCATCAGGAAGTTGCAGCAGAAATCGAGACTCATCAGACCAGGCAACATTTTTACAATCTTATATTGTCCAATATTTTGGTGAGCCTGTATGAATTGTAGCCTCAGTTTCCTGTTCTAAGCTGACACGAGTGGTACCCTGAGTGGTCTTCTGCTGCTGTAGCCCATCCGCCTTGAGGTTTGACGTGTTGTGCATCCAGAGATGCTCTTCTGCATACATCAGTTGTAACAAGTGGTTATTTTAGTTACAGCTCAATCCAGTCTGGCCATTCTCCTCTGACCTCTGGCATCAACAAGGCATTTGCATCCACAGAACTGCTGCTCATTGGATATTCTCTCTTTTTTGGACCAATTTCTGTAAACCCCATAGATAATTGTGCTTGAAAATCCCAGTAGATGAACAGTTTCTGAAGTACTCAGACCAGCCCGACTGGCACCAACAACACGCCACGTTCAAAATCACTTAAATCACCTTTCTTTCTCATTCTGACGCTCGATTTGACCTGCAGCAGATCGTCTTGGCCATGTCTACATGCCGAAATGTAGACATGACAGGTGAGTGCCAAGTGCCAGGTGAGTGCAACTTACAATTGAAAAGTGCAGGAGAATCCTTCTTCTCTGAAATTAACAAAATCATTGCTAATACCCAGGCCTTGCTTGTCATGGTTGAGACATTTACAAGCCCTCCTGTGGCTGCGGTATCTGCACCACACTCCACCAGCATATGCAATGAATTCACCAACGTTTTCACTAAAAAAACTCTGAAAATAAGTGGCTCAATTTGTGCATCAATATCAAGCCCATTACCACTGTACTCAATCAATACCAATGTAGAGAAAATGGCACAAATCTACTTGCTCAACCACAAAAACTTAGACGACAATGTACATCCATTCAGCTCTTCTTGCTGCTGTGTCGATATCTTATCCACAGCTTTCAATTAAGAAAAAGTTTTGATTGCTTTCTGATCCAAATAGTGAACTAATTTCTCACATCAGGTCTTTTTCCCCAGGCATTAAAAAATAGCAGTTAAAAAGCTTCCATTCATCACCTAGGTTATTGAAAAAGCTGTTTCAACATTTAAATGCCTTCTTAATCACACAACTTCTGGTTGCAGAACATTAATCTGTGAGTTTGTGTCTCATTACCATTTTTGTTTCTGTAAAAGAACAATGTTCTTCCTTTATCTTAAGCCAAACACTTTTGTGGAAGAAACATAGTAATACAACTCAATATTTGCAGTCCTAGAAGTTTAAAAATGTAATTAAAGACTTTATAAATACACAATATTGCAGAAGTAATGAATTTGAAGTGTTCCATCTATATCTATTGCTGGTGGTACATAAAATCAGCACTTTGGGGTGCAGACTGTCTCTACAGTTATGAGAGTTTGGGTTACTCTTATGACCTCAATGAATGCAGTGTGGTATAGTGATAACCTGTGCAATAAGCTAGGTTGGGAAATTTTCTTACAACTAAATATTTAGCAGATGTTGTGAGTAGAGGTTACCAACTTTCTGGAGACTCAACATATGCTAGCTCAAAAAGAGTGTAAAGGCAGCTTCATGTAATAATATTCCACGATCAAGCAGCTGTATCCAAACCTTACACCTTGAAGTGCAACACAAAGCAGTGATGTAAAGCACACAACTAAAGGTGAACACTGAGGGTGAAGATATTTCCATGTCTCTTTTGTAAACAAAGTCTGGATTTGTCTGGAAAAACACGACTTCACTGAATTACATCAAGTGTAGAGCTCGGTGCCAAGGGATTGTGATATAGGGCAGTTTTTCAGGAGTTGCACTCAGCTCCCCAGTTCCAGTCAAATGAAACTCTTAATGCTTCAGTCTAATGAGACATTTTGGTCAATTTTATGCTCCCAACCTTCTGGGAGCTGTTTTGTGTTGCCCCTTCCTGATTCAACATGGTTGGATTAGTGACTGAAGCAAGATCCAGAAAAACACAGATGAGTGTGGAAGAGTTTGATTGGCTCCAGGAATCCACGACCGTATGCACCCAAATGTCACAACATGCACATTTCTTACTTTCTGTGCATACTAAGAAATGTGCATCTGGATACTGTAAGTCCAAATGTTTAAACACAATTTGTTCTATGTTTGTCTGACATTGGCAGATTTTTCTGCACCAATAATTAGACAGATTCCTAGTTGATGTTATAACTTACATGGTAAAAAAAAATCCTAATTCCAACTGTGTATTTATCCTCAAGTTTAAAGGATAAACTTTCGGATATCCTTTATCCTTTTTTATCTTTTGTTTCCATCAGATGAAAAAAAATCTGATGGAAACATCAGGTCCAGCATGACCATTAGAGTTCAACAATAGACACATTTATTGAAGGTTTTTGTTTGTCTTAGAATTGTTGGCATACCTCATAAATAAATAGGGATAGAGAATAACCTGCCTGCTATTTGTCTGTAATTTATTAATTTCATATCTTATAAAGGGCTTCACAGTGTTATGTAGACCTACATGTTATCCCCCACCCACCCACACAGCGCCTCAAAAGTAAGGCATGCTTTGTGGGTCAAAGTTACTTTTTCATGGACTGAAAATGAAACTCTCTGAAGTCAAATTCTTGCAATTATTTATCCGTTTTGAAAGGATTTAATACAATCTAGGTCAGCACACAGTGTATAGTGCAACCAATGCTTCAAAGATCTCAGAAAGGCAGCAGTGTTTCTCAAAACACGAAACAATGAGCATAAAATTGAGTCCTGCAGGATTAACAGAAGTGTTTTATGCTTTAGTTTGTCTGGGAAGGAGGACTAGATTAAAAAGATGTACATCCACAATCCCCTCCTCTGAGTCACTGTCTAGATGCTGACCATCTTAAAGGTTTGATAAGCATCACATCAAAATTCATTAACAAAGCAATTAGGAAGAAATTAGCTCAATTTCAAACCACAGTAGTCACAATAGTATTCATACCCCTTCCTTTTTTGTCACAACCACAAACATAAATACTTTTATGTGGAAGACCAACACAAAGTGGAATACAATTGTGAAGTAGAAAGAAAATTATACACGACTAAAAACATTTGTTACAAATACAAAACTGAAAGGTTTGTTGTGCAAAAGTATTCAGCCCCTGAGTCAATATTTTGTGGAGCCACATTTTGTTGCAGTTTCAGCTGCTAGTCTTTTAGGGTTTATCTCTCTCAGATTTGCAGTTCTAGTGACCTGAAATAGTCATCAGATATGTAAGAAGGCTGAACACTTCTTTAAAAAGAAAGAAATTACAAGTAGCACATTTTATGATTTCCTTTCAGCTTTTAGTCCTCCTCTAAAACACAGCCTTTTTTCAGTCTGGTCACATTCTAATCTAACCTTGAAGAAGGACAGCGAGGGAAGATAAAGACAGCTTCTGCAAAAGTCTGTCATTCACAAGAACAACGTAAAGAAACATTTTCAAAAGATCCTTTCAGTAAGTTGACGGCTGCTGTTACCATGTCACATCTATTTCAGAAAGATGTGACAGAAGTCCCACTGACATGGTCCTGCTGGACCGTACAGGTGTTTGAGTAAAACACAAGGACCACAGCAACTGAGATCCTGCAATCTCATTGAAAGAGCTTACCCTTCTTTAAAGCTGATGCTTGACAAGATGATTTGAAGCAGGTGTCTGGAGAGCAGAACCAGAGAAAAGGAGAAGACCGTCGAGGATATACATAACCAGCCAATGATTATGATAATTATCTTTTACAGGAGACTATCTGAATTTGCTATTGAGCAGAATCCTCCAGTCCACCTTGATAAACAAAACACTTAACAGGTTTCACCTTTTATACTGTCCGGCATTAAAAGTTGCTGTTTCATATTGCATGTGCAGCCTTTCCTCCTCCTACATAACCAGCACTAACATTATTAGTCAGACAATAGAAAGGCAGTAGCCATAAAATGACACTAATTGAAATTATGAAAATACATTTGATTAAAGAAAACACACCAATTTCAAAAAAACAATTTTTTTTTAATAAAAAAGTTGTTGCGCTATTTTGATACAGTTTCTTGATTGTGTCAAAGTAGATGGATATTGCAAAATTGTGATGGAAACTCATCAAATGAGTCACATGAACAACAACCAGATTTTACTGCTGATGAAAACAACAAAGATGATTGGATTGTTTTTTTTGTTTGTTTGTTTTGTTTCTGTTTTTTTGACAGTGTGCGGCTGGCTCCACCAGAGCTCTTCCAGCATCACACAGTTCATAAAAAGTAGAATAAGATGCAGACGTTTCCTCTGATGATTCTCTCACTGTCTCCCATGAAATAGCTGCCAATACAAGGAAAACAGAGAAGGTATGGTGTGTAAAACATTCTTATCATTACCTTACAAACATTAATATACATCATACATATTCCTCACAAAATGAATAAGTATTGTAGAGAACTGTCACCCCCCCACCCCCACAGCTGTGTACAGCAATGTGTGTGTGGTTCCAGCTTCACGTCGTCAGAGAGGAGTACTGGACCAGACAACAGATTGTTTTCTCACGCACCAGTGGAAATCAGGCTTCAACTTCTTTTTTTCATTTGAAAATAAACGTTTGCTCACCTGCATCTCTGTCAGCCACCGTTCCTCTGTGGATGAGGGCACAGGGTGCTGTTGTAGACTTGCAGAAATGTCAGCATCCAAAGCAGTAATATATGTCTGTGTCTAAAGAGCTGGATAAATTCAAGATCTATACTTGGTGTATTTTACTGTAATTAATTCAAAATATAAAAGTTACTTATTCTTGTATAAATAACTTTTATCATTTAGAAAAGGTGAAACAATAATAATAATAATAATAACAATAATAATAATAATAATAATAATAATAATAATAATAATATCAAAAACAAGTTTCAGTTGCATATCCCTACTCCAGCCCTAACAAAGGGTCTTTATTTGGTCTAAAGGATAAAAGTATGCAACCTTCTAAATGAGGCTTTAAAGGGTCACAGTCAGCTTCTCATTAGGATCTTTGACCTTAATACGCCCAAAAAATGCTTCAGTTTAGAAACAGCCACACTGAAAACTGATTAGTGAAAGCTCCTTACTTTGCAACCTTCCAAAACCAAAGATACTGAACACTGACCAGCGTTTAATCCACCAACACTCAACACTCTAGCTCCTCCCCTTTTCCAACTTTAATAAATGCTTTGGTGTCAGGATGTTTGCTTCACACCTCCGTCATGTTCCTTTACCAGCTGCTCAGCTATTTTTTTGCAGCCTCCAAAAAGGAGGAGGACTCCAAGTATGACCTGTCCTTGTACAAGCGTGGAGACTTGCTGGAGGTTCCCCGGACGTTATTCACACATTTTGGTATTTACCTGGGTGACAACCGGGTGGCTCATCTCATTCCAGACATCCTGCCTGCCATCACTAAAGATAAATCTGCAATAGCCAAGATGGTGACAAACAACCGCCTGCTGATGGGCGTCATCACCAAGGTGGCCAGCGTCAGAGTGGACACTGTGGTGGACTTTGCGTACGGCTCTGACATCCTGATCAACCACATGGACAAAGTGTGCAGCCAGCCTCCACTGGATGGGGATGAAGTGGCACGGAGGGCTGAGAAGCTGCTGGGATCCGTCACCTACAGCTTGCTGTGGTACAACTGTGAACATTATGTCATGTACTGCAGATACGGCATGGCCATCAGCTACCAGACATACCAGGTACATCGAGTTTTACACTCAAATTCAAAAATACTTTATTAATCCCAAAGGGAAATTAAATGTTGTAACTCAACAATTTAAATTCTTCAAAGAGTTATTGAAGATGGTGATGGCTATTGGCAGGAAGGATGTTCTGCCAAGCATAACAAGCTAACACAATGATTTTAGAACTAAATCTTTGATTGAAGTAAATATTTGGGGTTTGAAACATTTTCTGAATCAGGCTGCTGACTTAAAGAAATGACCCAAAGGTGATTTAGGAAAATAAAAAAAATCTCTTTTGGGAAAAAGATGACTTAGGCCAATATTGTAGGAAGATGACAATATTTAGACTGTCAAACTAAAATACTGATTATGAAACAGATAATCTTTTGGACACATTTTGAAATGTATATTAACTTGTGTTTTTTGATGTTGGTGATGTGGTTTGCTGGTCCCTGAAATCTCCTGCAAATATGAATTGATCCTGTTTATAATCATCTTACAAGTGTCTTTATCTTTGCATCCGGGAAATTAACTTGCCAGAAATATTGTTGCAAAAAGTCCAAGAAGCTTTGCAATTCAGTTCATTTCATTTAAACGGAAGATCATCACTGTTAATATCATAAGGCTTTCTTCAAAATATCCAGTTTATACACAGAAATAGAAAATCAAAACTATCCAACTTGTTTAAAAGGTCTTCTCTGTTAGAACCACCCTGCTTATTGCTTTGACTCAGTGATTTTACCATGTCATGTGCCAATTCAAATACAGACTGATGTCAAATGTCCTCCTGGTCACTGGACTCACATTTCACAATTCATGCTTTAAATCTGACTCACTAACATGCCCCAGTGCACCTATTAGCTAAAGTTTAATGTAAATAACACATGATGCAAGTAGCTCCATCTAGTGTTAATCCATGTCCAGTCACAGTCAGCATGACCTCCACTGCTTCTCCAGCACTAAACCCATGTGATCTGCATGCCTCCTGTTTTGCACAGTTCTGCACCACGGTACGTAAGATTATGTTCAGCAGGATGAGCGCCTACCTGACGGCACTTTGTGGCGTGAGCTTCATGCTGCACCTGAGCTGCGTCACGCCGCTGACGGTCCTCCTCACCGCGCTCATCTCCTTCACCATTTGGATGGCTTCATAGGCTCATCGTGTGAAATAGACTATAAATGATGTCCAGCAAAATCTAAACAATACGCATCAGGAACTCCTGGTTAAATGTTTTGGTTGCTGTTACAGTAGGCATCGAGGTTTCTTCTAGATTTGTCTGGACTTCAGTTGTTTTTTTTTGTTTTTTTTCTACTGTCTTGTACTGACTGGATAATAATTTGCAATAAGAAGTGGAACTGCTTTAAATGTATGTAGAACTGTATGTGTAAGTATTCAGCTCAAATGTTTGTAGGTCTTAGATTTTAGATTCCATTCTGTTAAATAAAATCACATCAACTTGAGTACAGTGATGAAGGTCAATGGGAGGGTCAGCAAAATCACTTTTACCATTTATAATAATCAATAATCAAACACCTTTCAGGTTGTCATTAAGTATGTTGTTAGACTGCATTCTTCTGTGACGGATGGTAGTGAATGTAAACAGAACATGTCACATGCTTCCTGACTCTTCACTGAACATTATGTGCTGCATTGTTCTGGAACAATAATAAATTATTGATTCTACGTCTTATTAATTACATAAGTGAAGGGAAGCAAACTAGTCCATCTTGTCTGAGAGCCTGGGAGGCTGTGGCCACTGCTGCATCATCAACTCATCTAGAAACTGACAGAGTTCATGAATATAAGCTAGATCTCTGGGACTGAAAAGAAATGTGGCTATATTGATCAAAAAGAAAAATGTCAAAAATGTTTATTGGAAAGCTTGAGTTGTTGATCCTTTTCATTTATATGGGAAAAAATTAGATGGGATTTTTTTTCTAAATGGAAAATAAAAAAAACTAACCAATTTAGTTTTGTTAAGGATCCACTCTCACACGCACACCCACACACACGCGCACACGCCCACACACACATATATGTACCAACAGGATGTTTGTAAGATTTTTCTTTCCACAGTTTTGTTAAAAGGAGGAACAAGGAAAAACTAAATAATTATAATAAAACATTGTTTTAAAAACAAAGGAAAACACTGAAGTGGATGTGGTGCAGCAGGTTGTGCTCAATAGTTCACTGACGGTACCAGTGTAATTTTGTTAATATTCTAAAAACATAATGATAAATAAAAAAAATCGCATGTCTTATGTCCTATGTCTTCACAGTACTTTCAAACTTTTTTTAGTCAAACGTATGTTCACAATAACAACATCAAACCCTGTACTACCTTGTGAACCATTGAAACATGTTCAGGAAAATGAAAGAAAACCTTCATTTGAAAAATGAACTTGATTTTTGTAAGACAGGGATGGCAAAATCCAGAGTTAGGAGCAGTTAGGATTCAGCTGCATGGGAGCAGCGTTCCCTCTTCACACAGTTTCGGCGGATATGAAACAGTTTGAAACACACAAGGACAGAATGTTTTTCACGAGTGTGTATAATTAACGTGAACAAGAAAACAGATGTAGGTGGTATTGCAGCACCAGCTTAAGTTGACATCTTACATAATCCTTTTAACCTCCTCATTTAAGTGTGGACTGTTGACATTTACTGGAGACAGCCTGTCCTCCTGTGGTCATAATCATAACTGACTCATATCCAGCTATGACAAACCCTGAATTGCAATTACAAAGAGGTGAAGTTCTGAATCTCATTGATTTTCTGAAAAATTCCATCACAGAGTGAGATCAATTAATGATCCACCTCAAACATCATATTTGTCTATTTGTAGTTACATTTGTACAAACCGATGCTAATGAGGTTTGCCTGTATAATTCAACACTTACCATGAGGAACAGCGTCTGTATTGATTCTAAAGAGGTTCATATGATGGTCTGGACATCACCAGTTGCTTTAAGTAGAGTGCAGGTGCATGGTACCTGCTGAGATTGGAAGGTAACTCAGTTTGGTGGCCTTCAAAATTGGCACCTAAGTTTCAGGGTGGATTTACAGACGGTAATTTCATTTTTTCATCTCGTCTGTGAAAATCAGATTTTCTGTTTCTGTAAGAGTGAAGGAGCACAAACACAGGCCTCTGTTACTTGGCTGAAACAACACCTGCTCAGCACACAAACATGCAAACAACGACTTTCATTAAAAGCATGATGCATCATTGACTGCGTGGTAGGGATGTGTTTCACTCCCAACTGAATTTTTACATACCTTTGCTTGCTACGAGGGCGTAGTTTACTTTCAATATATTACTGTCATGTGTAGTAAGTTAGAATATACTTTCTGAGGAGGTTAATTTGTCAAATTAAAAACCGGCAACCTTTAAACAGGTATTAAACATACATTTTATAAAGCTCACATTTATGTAATAAAAATGGTTTTATTGGTCTGATGTAATGTTATTATTTTAAATGTTATGTTTCAATAACTTTAAGTGGAAAATTGTCATAATTAACATAAATAAAGGCTTTCAAACATCAATTCGTGTGTGTAATTAATCTTTGTAATGTTTTTCACTTAGTGATAGTTCTTGAAATAAATTGACTTTTCAAGTAAGAAGTGCAGTTGATTTCAGCCTCGCTCAGGCACACCTTTCAGAGATATTTTTTAATAACAATTTGAAGGCAATGTAGTATTTTCCTATTACTTCCCAGTAATGAGCTTCTTTATGTTAGCTGGCCAAATGAAATCCAAATGAAAATAAACTCAAGTTTCCAGTGAACAACACAACATTTTTGAATGTATACAAAGCGTCTAAATTATTTGTCAAGTTGCTGTGTGAGAATTCAAAACATCACAAAAAGTTCTCACATTTATGTTGAGCTTTGTCTAATGTAAGGGTAAAAGAAAGACAAAAGTAAAATTTGAAAGAATAATTAATAATTATTTGAAAGATGTTAATCCCAACAGAGGTCACTTTTACATGCGTTACTCACTGGGTTTAGACTTCCCTTCCCAACAGCAACAACAAAATATGTGCCTTGGTTTCTGGAATCTTCTTCCTGAAGGACATTATTTTGTCATTTTCAGCACTAACAAAATAATTTTTATTTTTTACTAAATACTTTCCGACGATAGCCTTCAACATCAACCTTGAGTAAGTTTGTTTCTGTGAAAGTTTTCTTTTTACATAAGTTATATTATTAATTCATAACTAAAGCAAAATTTAGCTGCAAAATGTCAAATTCCCTTAAACCTCTGCACTTTTCCATTAGAAACATTCAGCAACTGCAGAAATCATAGATCATTCCTAGAGTTGAAAAACATCCCTTGATATGCCAGTGTGTGTGGCAAATTATAAAGAACTGCCTCTTAAGTACGTAACACTTCACTTTAAAAAAATAAAAAATTAAAATGTTTCTAATATTTAATTGGTATTAAATTTACATGTCAGATGTCAGAACACATTAAAATAAATTAGTCCACAGTTTAAGTTAAGGGTAAAATAATTTGAATTATCCAGGAAATAAGTTTAGGACCAATAAAACCATCTGTGTAAAGAAGCATTGAAAGCCAAGAAACCAGCTGAAATCTGTTGCTGTTCAGAAAGCCTTCCTTCTACTACGTACAAATCAGTATGAGCAGGTATACAACTAAGGCCTGACCTTTAAAAACTTTCACATTACTACAGTATTACACTGAGTGGCATAATTGTCGAAAGCAAAAAGACTTTCACAAAAAAGTCTTACTATTGCAAAAGTTATTGACAGCAGATTATAGAAGTAACAAAAAAAAGTCATTTTTATTCTTAAAAAACATATAAAACATTCCAGTTAGTTAAACATTTAAAGTTATGAGTCAAATTTACACTAATCACAAATATGTCATAAATTATAGCAAATCTCTACAGTCTATAAGAAAAAAAGAAAGAGAAATGTTTTAAATGTTTCAAATTGTCAAAAAAAAAATAAATGTCTATGAGCAAAGCAATACTAGACAAGATGTGAAGTTTTCACCTGATGAGGGTTACCATAACTCACAAACCAAGTCACAGCTCTTAGTTTACAGCACAGACAAAATGAAACTCATCATGATCAGACTTGATGAACCAGAGATGCTCTCCTTCTTTCTCCATGGCTCCACTGGAGTCACAGTTTTCTTTTGTTTCATTGTGACCCCAGTGTTTAAACTCTAC
>CAEGAD010070600.1:0-16800 GCA_903067055.1 Poeciliopsis paucimaculata | reverse complement strand
ACTTTTAGTGGTGCATCATTGTTTGTAAATCTCTCATGGTGATCAAAGAAAGTCAAATCTTCTTGACCTGTGTAATGAAAATAATGTCCAGCAGATGTGTGGGCCACTTAATGGCAACAGTGAAAATGAATGGAGAGAGAAGTTTCACTAGAAAGATCATTACTGCAGCAAATGTGCAAGAGCTCAGTGAAACCTAAAACCCCCCAATTCTTCTCATCTACAAATAAGTCTGTTTGTTAGAAACACTTTTCTCCATTGAACTATTGAGAAGGAACAACCTAAACCAGAGGAATGGAAACACACCAGCTTATGGGAACAACAGATGCCTTGAGAAGGGAGTAAGCAGCCAGACCATTGAGAGCTGTTGTCTGTGAGAATAATGTTCATATTCTTAAAAAAGTTATCTTTTAAAGTTGTTTATGTTTTTTGTGTCCTTTGAAAGAACAAATTATCTGCAATACAGCATAATTCACTGATGTGATGAATTGGAGGTACTAGGTTTCTGATCCCAGACCATCTTTCTTGATGACGTCTTCTTCTTTACTTGATAAATTACAATGTACTTGTTCACTCCATGCATTTAAACTTGATCTGTATACTTTACTATGGCTACTCTTATCTTTGGGAACTATGCTTTAAGCATTGACACCTATGATTGGCATTCCAAACATAATTTTCATCTTTGACAACTTTTGGATGCTTTCTCTGCTATTGTCTGCTTGGCATTTTCATGTGAGGTTCAAGGCTGACAACAGAAAAGGAAAAGGTGCAAAAACTATGATGCATGTAAATTAGTACATCTCAAGTATTCTACAGGATGCAGCTGAAGGGCATACAAATACACAGATGCATTATTCTGGCTGAGATTTATATTAAAAAGGACACAAATTTCAGGTTTATTCCCCATTTTTTCTTAGTAAAAATAACAATGAGATGGACATGATAATGAGTATCAACAAAGAAAGCTGAGAAGGAGCCCAGGATATTTCTTGGATTTTACCATATGGATGCAAGAGTACCTCAGTGTGGGATCTCTCACTCTGTCATCAGATTAAACAGTTCACTTCCTCTCCAGGTGTGGCCACCCTCCTCATTGACAGCTCCATCTACAATTTATGAGAAGAACCCGATTCCCCAATAGGTCCTTTACTCAATCAGACCAAAATAAAACATGCAAGTTTGCTTCAGCAGTAAGAACAGTGTTGTCATAGAAGTGAGTGAGTACTGCTAATAATAGCTCAAACAGAGGAAGTGGTAGTGTAGCCAGCACACATGAGCGAGCGGGAAACTTGAAGGGAGGTGGGGGAATGGGTGGGTAAGAAAGTGAAAACACCAGGAGAAAACACATGGACTTTCTTTTTTTTTTTTCACTGAGAGGAAAGGTTTAAAAAACACCTCTGACCTCCTCCTCAGATCTATTCTTAGCAGAAAAATGGAAGGTCAGTGGAGGGAAACTGATTTTTGATGGGCTTGAGTTGTGTGTATTTGTTACCTAAATACAAGCTGAAATAACAGAAATGGCGACTAAAATTTGTCACACAAAAATCTCACTTAGCCCTAAAGCTATGGGACTTGGTTTGAAAGAAAATCAAGTTCACCTCCCACCAGGACAATAATGCTAAACACTGTCAGAGCGACGGTCAAATCAAAGCACATTCCGCTGTTGGAAAGGACCAGTCAATGTCAAGATCTCTTTTATCCAAATATGAAGATTCACAAATTTAATTCAAGCCACACTGAGAAAGCCATACATGCTAAACCAATGTTTGCAAAACCATACGGCTTAAACGTCCAATTCTGATATTTTCATTTTCTTGTTTGAGACACATAGGTCTAGAAAACCACATTAAAAAAAGCATTGTGTGAATTTTATCTTTGAGTCCAGAAGGTCATTTAAAAGCTTGTTTTCGACACATTTAATCCCCTTATGTCAGCGAGGTCTAAGTGGAGCGGACAGCATGCTTGCTCCCTCAGACATTTCTCCTATGTAGTAATTCACAACATACTGTCTCGAATCACACGGCAGGAGTATATATAGGCGTCTCTAGCGTTCCTTCGCCAGTGGAAGATCGAACAGGAATCACTTTTCAGGCGGTCACTTGCAGCTCTATCTGGGTGAGGAATTTCATACGAGTGTTTGCTTTTTTCTGCTCCTCTAAAGCGTATTTATAGTGGTTGAGTTCAGAGGATCGGAGGTATGTGTGCTGTGGCCTTCTGCAACCTTTCCATGTTAAGTGATGCTTTGAGATGCAGGGGTGAAGCCAAATATACGTCTTTCAATTCTGAAAAACCTAAACATATTCATGGAAAGCTCCAGGTTAAAGACAACAGTATTATAAAAATTCTGAGCATCATCGTTTATTGTGCAAATTTAAATCGGTGGATGCAAAAGTGTTGCATAATTAATTCACACTTAATTTTTCCATGTCACAAAAAAAAAAAAAATCTTAATGGTTATTTCTGCTTAGATATGAATTTAATTATTTAATTACAACATAAATGTCAATTATCCAGCAAGTAATACTCTAGTTTATTTTTATTGGCAAAAAATTACCTTTATGTTTAATAACCCATTTTTTTTTACATCCAGTGCAGAATAAGGTTAACCAATTTTACAGTCTCTGAATAAATGAAAAAAAAAAATATTGTATATAATTTAAAAGATTTCACTGTTGTCATGTGTCACACAGTTAATACAAATTTTACTTTTAACATGAATATTCTCAGAACTGGGGAGAAACACAGGAACACTTTAGAGAGGTGAAAAAGTGATGGCTAAATGTTTTGCCACCTAAATATAAATTTTGATGCATAGCTCAGACAAAGAGAGTAGCCACTGTACATATACTATTTTGCTCATAAATCCGTAATAAACATTCGGGCCAGATAAAAACTCCTGACTTCAACTTTACTTGTCTGTTTAATGGAAAACCACACTATTGTCTGACCGGCCATATACCTCCTCAGGACTAATTAGTGTAAATGAACCCCAGTGGCAGTGACAGGTAACACAACACAGATTACTATTCTGTGCTACTGGGGTTTGTGTGCACTCTTCCTGTGACATAAAAGATTAAACAGGTGACTGTAACCCATACAGAGCATTGGATTCTCAGAATGACTCTAAGACACCTGATGCTGAGCAAAGAATATGTAAACTCCTGTGCTTTAAAGATAAAACTTAGATTTGTGACAGAAGAGCTGAAACACAATAATAATCATCAGCAGGGTCAACAAAAAAGATAAACAGTTGTATTAAATATTCTGGACATGTAAACCAATTCTAACAATGTAAACTGGTTGCTAAATTAGTTGTATGTCTGAATTTAAATTAACATCTAGAACTGAGCATAACATAAAATAAATGTATAAAGGTTAACAAACAAAAAATAATGCAGGGATACTAAGTTACTAAGACTCAGAAACCAAGACTTTTAACTACAAAACAAACAAACAAACAAACAAACATTAATCAGTCCTTTGGCCCAGTGTTGCAGTAACCCATGGCAACTGCTTCTGTGTCAACAGAAATCTTGTTCAGCTCCTGCAACGCCATGACTGTGCAACGTTATTGGCTGACTGAATCAATGACTTGCAAACGTCTTCATCTATTATGCATGTCAGTTTGCCTTTATTGTGTTCTTGAACTCATTCTCAGGTATACACAGCAGGGTGCTAGCCGCTCATTGTTAAACAGAGGACAAGCAATCATCTCGGTAAGTCCTTTGGATTTTGTTGGTAACCTAGATTTATTTTTTTATTAACAGTTTTGAAGATTCATTTTAATCTGAACAGTCAATGAGAGTATGAAGCATTGTTATTCTGATATATTTTTTTTAAACATGAAGTGGATGAACTCATAAGCAAAACTTAATTTGGATACAACTCCAAAGAAATTATACACTGATATCTATGCTTATTTAGAAGATGTTATAATGAAAGCAGTTCATGAGTAACTGTTTCCTTCCTTTTTGATATGTTTTAGTCACACTTTATAAAGGATACAACCAACAAAGACTATTAAATAATATTAGCTCTACTATATATATTCAGTGACATAACAATGACTGCAGATCCTTGAGACTTTTATTTTAAATGCATTTTTAAATCCTCATTTATAGGTTGCATTTTGTTTTTTTTTAAACAAGCCTCTTCCAAATGCATAAATGTGAACAATGATTCCCTTAAAACAAATAACTAATACATTTAGTAACATTGAATCATAGCTATGCAGATGATATTCAACTATTACTCCAGCTGCTTGAATCTTGGGATAGTATTATGTAAACCAATCCTGATTGAAAAGTTTTCACAACCTTATCATTGACTTGCCTTGTGTGTTTCATTGACTTTTAAAGTTTATTAATACCTTTCTTCATTCACATATTTCATGTTTAAACATTTTTGAACATTTATAATATTAGCATTTCACACTTTTACATACATTTTTCTGTAATTTCACCATTAAGAGGAGGAAGTTATGGAGCTGCTCGGATCAACTCTGACGACAACCTACGCTCGGCCAAAAACCAGCCACTTCCTCCCTGCCATCTCCACTATGGCATCCAGCTACCGTAACACTCAGCCAGCCTTGGGGAGAAGTCCCAGTGCCAATATGTGGAGAACAAACAGCTATTACAAGAGCAGTAGTGCTCTCCCATTGACCTCCTCCACACAGCGGGATCATTTTGATCTGGTACGAGCCAACACTACTTTCTACCCCTCCAACAGGACCATGCTGACCAACCGGTACACCCCAGACGACTGGTACAAGTCCAACCACAGCAATTACCGGGAGTCAGAGTCTTCAAGAAAGAGTGCAGAACGACTGAGGAAAGACACCATCAGGCTGATGCAGGATAAGGAGCAGCTCACGAGAAGAACGCAAGAAAACACCAGCAAGAACATTGCAGAAAGGGTCAATGATATTGTCTTCTGGAGGTCGGAGCTCAGCCATGAAATTGACAATATGGTGACAGAGATTGCTTCACTTAGTGAAGTGAAAAAAAGGTTGGAGAGAGCCTTAGCAGAGACCGAGGGGCCTCTTAAGGTTAGAATGGGTTTTAATAGTTTACACTGGTTCGCAACAAATTTAAATCATTCATTTATGTTGAGTACCAAGATGCAAAAGTTTTATGAAGGTTTCACTCTGTGATTTAAGCTTAATATAAGTAAATTGGCAAATGTGTTCGCAGTCAATGTGAACCATAGTATTTTACAAAGAACTACATGTTTTCTTTGAGGACCAAAACGGTTGTAGTTACTCTACCTTTGCAAAACCCTGCAGTGCCTTTTCTGGACAAAGTGTTTAATTAGGCCACCTTATTGCCATGGTAGAGTGCTGGTCATTACCCACAGAGAGTCAACTTGATCTAACTGAAGATCCAATGACATGTACATCTTGCAAAGCTAATATCATGTAGCAGGAAGTTTTCTTAAAGGTTTCGCCAGCCAACTGAAACTAGAGCACGCCTGAAACACAGGACAACATTCATGCATGCATTATGCTTTCACAAAAGGACACTTCAGGTGCTTATCCAGCATTTTCGAACAGTTATTCACCTGCTTGAGCACAGTAAGACAAGCCTTATGTTGGACGTGTTCACTTTTGATCAAAACACAAATTAATAATACCTCCCCTGCTTGTTTTAGTCACAATGATTCTGTTAATAGGTGTCTCAAGAATGTTTATACCACAGAGAGAAGCGGATGTCTATTGACCTGGTACACGATGATGTAGAAAAAGATCTAATAAAGGTAAAACAGCAGCAGTGATTGTCTTAGGTCTAAAACCAACCTTATTAAATGTAAATGTTACAATTTACCCTCTCCCTGTACTATTGAAAGGAAGTAGAGGTTATAAAGTCATGTCAGGAGAGGATGAGGCGCCATCTGGACAGAGCCATCGCCCAGCTGGCGTAAGGATAAAAAAAAAAAAAAAAAGAAGATAAAAATAAAACATGACTCTTTATAAATTCAACAAAAATTATAACAGCTGATTTTATGATTCATGTCTACCTTCAAAAGGTCAAATCGAGCGGCCCAACATGAGTTGGAAAAAGACATGAGCGACAAAGTTTCTGCTCAGAGGATTGATGACAGGTGCCACCATTTGAGGAACACTTCAGACGGTATCGGCTATTACAGAGGAATCGACAGAATAGACCATTCGTGAGTATGGACTTAAAGATAAAAGGTTACTCTTATTATGCCAAATATTAGCTATAAGTGGTAAAACAATTATTTAAAGTCACTGCTCTCTTGTCTGAATTTCTCCAAGTCAGCCTTTTATGCTGCTTTAGCATGGGGTTAACTGACTTAAGAAGGCTACTAAAATGCATATAGGTGGACTTTGGGAAACACATCATCATGTTGTGCTCGTCAGACAGAGAGAAATATTGATTGTGTTGCTTTTTCTTCTACCGTAATCTTTAAATCACAGATAAAGAAGGAAGTAAATAATCCATCAATATAGAGAGAGCACAATGTTTTTAAGGTACTTAAAGCAGGTCTTAAGGTTTAATGCCAGATCATTTTCCTTCATTACTGCTCCAAACTCTTTATCACATTTGAGGATAGCTTGTTTTTATTTGGATATAGAAGGCAAACGACTCAGAATTGTCAATATGTTTGAAACTCATCTTCAAACATACATATAAAAACCAAAAATAAATTTATCCATCTCTTTTCCTCCTTGCCAGAGTTTCTCTGCCAGACACGTGGTCCAAATTCACAGACGACAACATCCTGCATTCCCAAACCGAACGGGCTAACTCTCACAAGCTCAGGGACGAGATAGAAATCTTGCTAAACACAACGTCCAATGAAATGTGGAACCAGTTCAACAACTCCAATGTCGCCTTTACTAACCGCATTTCTGAAACGGCTGATGCCAAGAACAACCTGCAGGCCCACCTAGCTAAGGTTCTTACAGATTCTACATGGCTTTATTTAAATATGTCACAAAAAGATTAATCTGATTATCAAGACTAATTTTCCCCAAAACTGTATTTATTTTTTAGTTGTTATTATTATTATTATTATTATTATTATTATTATTATTATTATTATTATTATTATTATTATTATTATTATTATTATTTATTTATTTATTTATTGCCTGTTTGTTTTATCCATTTTTCCTCATAGAGACAGTTGGAAAAAAATAATAATCAAAACTAAACAAATTCACTTATTCACTATAATTTCTGATATGAAAAGGAAATTATACCTTAACATGAGTGTTTGTTTTCACACAGTAAATCTTTATCTTACAACTGTAAAAGTTTCCTAAAAGATTCAGAAGGAAAGGCCTGCAGGGAATGTTTCTCCTTTATTGGACTATGTACATATGTACTCTAGAACAACTCTCAGGACATAGAAATGTCAAGACAGCTGGTTATTTGTGGCATATTTGACACTGAGTCTCTCTCTTCTGAGTAGCGAGAAATTATATTTGGCTTTCATTCAATGCATTTCAACACTAACAGTAGCTGTGGTATTAGTTTCACTGTTCATAGTAAATTTACTTGCAAGCACCACAATGAAAAGCAGAATTAGTTCAAAGGAACTTTTTACTTTAACTGCCTCTTAAGAAATTCTTAAAATTTGACACATTTTGAAAGTTAGATAAAAAATGAAGAATATGACCGACAGTAAAACTGCATAAAACACAAACTCATCTTTGACAGCCTGATTTAGAGATCATTTTTGCAATAACTGTATTTTGATAATTATTTGTGCTTTTAACCAGACTTTGCAGGAGATCTTTCAGACCGAGATGCTGATTGAATCTCTGAAGAAAGCTCTAAGAGACAAGGAGAACCCACTGAAAGTGGCCCAAACTCGGCTGGAGGAGAGGACACGCAGGCCCAATGTAGAGCTTTGCAGAGACAACCCACACCACTGGTAAAGAGTCAGGGCTAATTCTCATCAAACTCTGGAGTAGTTACTTTAGTTACTTATAGATTTTTTAAAACTTAAATATTGTGTTTTATTGTCTGTAAGCAGAAAATAATCAGAATTAACAGAAATCAAGGATCAAAAGCAACAATCTTTTTTTTAGTTTTACAGAAAGTAGAAAATTGTATTGTCTGCTTAATTATGGGAGAGTAAAGTCTCTACCAACAGGTCAGAACTTTAAAACATCTTAGCTTGAAAATGGTCACAAAATATGTGATCTGTACATGTCAACTAAATATACACTATAAATATAGGTGACTTTTATACTTTATTTGCTGAAATGAAGTTCTATGTTTTCACTAAAAGAAAAATAATCAGTAAGCTACCTGTCTGTCTTTGACTCTTCAGGCTTGTAGGCGAGGTGAGAGAGATTGAAGACACAATCCAAAAACTTCAAGAGAGACTGTTGGAGGCGGAGAACACTTTGCAGATTCTGGTAAAGACAAAAGTGACTCTGGAGCACGACCTGTCCATCAAGGCCCACTCCCTCTTCCTAGACCAGGAGAAGTGCATGGGAATGCGAAAGAGCTTTCCCAGCCTGCCGCGCCTGGTGGGGTATACCTAAAAACAGAATTTCAAACGACCAGGATGGACCTAAATAAGGATTATTCATTCTAATTAAAGATTATTTATATATATGTTTGTTTTTTTATTATTATTATTATTTTATTTGATTAGCACGTTTTTAAACGGTTGAATGAAAAAAATATCCTACTTCAAGTATATCTGAGTGTATTTAAAAAAAAAAAAATGTTTATACCAAACATATAAAAGTAATGTCAAAATACCAGTATAATTCTCCTATAAGAAAAGTTTGACTTGGGGAGCAGTTTATAGTAAGCCTGTTTATGAAATAAGTCTAAGATATGATGAATTCTGGATGTGAATCTATATGTATTTCACAATATTTGATACTCTGATTTAAAAGAACATAAACCTGTTGAATAAAATACTTGTTCTTTTTTAAAATAAATTAGTCAAAGTATTAATAATATGACATACCAAAGGCTGTGAAAACAAGATTTAACTCATAAAGTCTACAGTCGAGGTAAAAAAAAAAAAAAAAAAAAAAGGGAAAAAACTGTATGAGAGCAAAATTAATTTACTGTACACAAGGGTGTACAAAGTCTGTCCTCAAGGGCTGGGATCTTAAATTCTTTAGCTCTCGCCATGGTTCAACAAACCGAAATCAAATGATGGATCATTATCAGGTCTCTGCAAAGCATTGACATGGTGAGGTAGAGAAACTAAAATATGCAGGATACTGGCCCTTCAGGTCTGAGTTTGGACACCACTGCATGCGCTGACAATATCGCAACTATCAATTTAATTGCACTGAGCTGAAATTTTGTGTGACAGACCAAAATAAAGTATTTTAGATTTGGAAAGTTTTTTCTTTAAAAATAAAAAAACAAACAAACAAATCTGAAATGTGTAGCATGCCTGTAGACTTCTTTACTGTCATACCCCATCCATGTATGTATTTTAATTTCTCATGTTGGAGAATATCAGCCAATAAAAAGCATCATGAAGGTCAAAGAGTGCAGCAGGTCTGGCATAAAGTTATAGAGAAATTCAAATGAGAGTTATGATACAAAATAACACTACATGCTAAAATATTTCAGACTGGAACAGTTTTTCACATGTTGTATAGGGGCCCAGCAAACAAGTGGGAGAAGATACTCGGGTAAAATGTAAACTAAAATCTTAATTTTCTGGCCTTCTTGCAAAATGTCATGTAGGGTAAAAACAAACACTGCACAACTCTCTATATAAATCACCCCAGTTTGAAATATTGTGGTGGCAGCACAGTAATCTACCAGGTGTCAGTCTCCAATCTGTTTGAGTGTATTTTACAAAGAAATAATGACCAAAAGTTACAGTCTCTGAGTGCAATGCAGCAAGATTCATGATCAAACAATTTTAAACTGAGGCTGATTACACAGTCAGATCATACAGAGCAGAGACAAACTGGATATCTAAAAAATATAGGAACATTTTAGCAGTACCTCTTTAATAATTTGTGTGGTCGATTACTCATTACCTCACTCTAAGGACAAGCACAGCAAACCGATAATTAAACCTACATCCAAACTACAGAATGTCTCATACTTTTCTCATGACCTTTATCATTCACTCAGTTTCTGCCTTTCTGTCCCAGTAAATTGATCCACACTGAAAGCTGGTAGAGAATATTCATTTTTCCGTTCGCACAGTCAACGGCTTTTCACAGCAAACTATGGACTGACATACACGATAAACAACACCATCAGTCTATGACCCAACCCTTCGAAACTTCCGGTATGGCCTTTGGCTTTACTGCAGAATGTAAACATTGCCTCAATCACCAATACCATTTCAACTTTAGGTTTTAACAAAGAATCCCTTGTATCTCGCAACTCTCACGTCTGTTAATAGATTGAAAAAAAGTTTGGAAGAGTTGCTTACAAACAATAATTAAAAGCAAAAGAGAACACACATGCATACTTACAAGTCTTGTTAAAAAAAAGTGGACCCTGAGTCAAAAATAGGGATTTATCATATAACAGCTATAGATTCTACAATACCCTTTTTTTTTTTTTTTTAAAAAGAATGAAGCCAAAGAAGAAAAAATCCTTAAAAGTACTAAAGCACTCTATATTCAAGTTACTCAGGTAAAAATACATTCATACACTTTTAAACTTTTCCAGATCCCTAACTTAAATGTCTTTTCAATAATGTTTTTGTGTTAAAAAAACATAAAGTGGTGCCTTTTTAAGTCCAAATCCAAAGACTTGCTGTTGGAACTGCAGTGAAGGGTGGTTGTGCAATGCATTGATTCATAGGGCAGAGACTAGTTGTTTTATTTGAAAACAAAAAATTAATCTTTGAAAGTGATGCATGTTTTATTTCACTTCACAGTTCTGAACAATTTTGTGTTGTTAAATCACATAAAGAATTTACAAAAAACCCTGATGTCAAGGTTGTAGCTCAAACCACTTTTTAATATTACAAATGTTCCTCTTACGTCAGTTCATTAGAATTAAAATTACAACTGAATGTGAAATAAATCTTAAGTGTGACATAAAGCCAAAAATCTTAACCAAGATATTTCTTTTAAGTATTTCATACTAAAACCCCATTAGCAGCTACAAATTTCCAGTGAAACATTTATCTCCTACACAAGTTCACCAGTTCATGTTCTTTCCTTAGGGAGTGGAGATAATAAAGATTAACCACCTGAAAATCTGTACAACGTGCAACTTGCAACTTCTGTGCAAACTGCAATGTTTTACAGTGGTATTAAAATCTCAGTGAGCTGCAGGGCTTGCTCTGCTCTGCAAACACTACAGTGTTTGACTACAGTACTGAGAAGCTAGTAAATAGCAAGAGGCCATGCTTCTGAAATTCCTGAGGCCCGTTATAGTAAAAAAAATGCGCCTCCTTATTTTCTCTTTCACATCAAAAAGAGCCCTGCTCTCGCTGCACTGCAACTAAATATGTCAAACTTATGGTTCACCCTTTGGATGATGCACAAAAAGGCCTCCTATTTTGACCTCCTCCGCCACACCTACATATAAGGAATGTACTCTGAAATTCTCCCCACAGTCCACACATATTAGCAGCTTATTTTTAACTCAGATTCTTGTTATAGATTCCCCGTGCACCATGTTATTTTATGTTTCATACATGCCAGCATTCCACAGCTTGATGAAAACACGATCTGAGCTTAGGCCCATGTCTGTCACAGAGGGCTTTATGTTCTGCTGCCAAGACAGGTGGAACTTGTGAAAAACCATATTTGATATTAAAGAACATGTGGCTCCAGTCATGGGTTTAAAAGGGATGTGTGTCAAGAAAGCAAGCAAAAAATGTGAGAACTTCGACTCTCAAAATATATGGACTCACTAATTTCACATGTGAAAATGAAAGCTTTCAGCATCATATTATTACTAATCAACAATAAGTATTGGTGGTTCTGTAGGACATTAAAAGGAAAGTATCTACCGAAACAATTGCTAATCAAATGGCTTGAAATAATTAATGAGGAAAATACATGAACACCTATTGTTGGTCTGGAACAGACAGGTAAATGTAAGCACAATGTCTGCATGGAAAGAAATTAGCAAATGTCAATTTGCATGACCCTGAAGCACGGAGGCCATCCTGAAACTGCCACTGGCTCACGTCAAACCAGAGCACTGCTGCTTTCTGGCAATGTCCCATAGTTCTCTCATTGTCATACCAAATGTCAAATATGGCAGTGGAGAAGTGATAATTTGGGTTTACTTTGCATTGATGGGATCTGGAGGAGTCGGATTACAGGATTACGTCAAATATGAGGCCCTCCAGCCAATAGCAGCAGCGTGGCCCAAACTTAGCCTTCAACAAGAGAGTGATTCCAAACACAGCAGCAACACTGCAGCAGAGTAGCTGAAAAACAAAAAAAAATTAGTGTTGACCTCAAATTTATTGAAATGCTGGGTTTTGAAATTAGAAAAGGCTTTAAAAACAAAAATAAAAAAAATAAAAAATTCAGCAAATCTCATTAAATCTCTCTATGGGATTTGATCAACTACTTCGTCGGTTCCTCCATCTCTCAGTCACTAGGCCATTTTAAACTGAAAAATAAACATTCATGGGAATCAACTCCTGCGGCTTTTGAATCTGTTGCAGACCTCAGTTTTCTCAGGCCTGCTAAGCTGCTCCATCACAGGGCTGTGATGTTTGTCTATTAATATACTCATAAGATTGTAAGCAGGAATGGGCTGAAGAATAAGTCTAGTAATTGTTGCAAGTCACAGGAAGCTGGAGAGAACCTGATAAGACATGTGATGGACAGCGGGGTTTTCCATCCTAACTGTCAAACACATGAGCCTCTGTGCCCATGTTTTGACACAACTACTATTTTTAACAAAATTTTGCACGTAACTTCTTCTATGAGGAAATTCATGACAAGTTGAAAAAGAAGAACCAAAGCACTTATTCAAGTTCAGGAGTCAACCACAAAAGTCAGCACTATGTCTCCTGCCGATTGATTTTTTTTATTGATTGGATTTCTTTTGCAGTCCTCATGATTGACTTGTGGACATTTTTTTTTTTTTTTTAAATTCTGTTCAGACCAGATGAGATCTTCAGTTGTTTTGTTAAATCACTGCAAACCTGTGTATTTTAGTCTGTCTTGAAGATGTGTTTTTAGCTCATTTATTTACCTGGGGTAGAGGGAAAACATGACCTGCTTTCTATAATCTAAGCAGCTCTCATTTTACAGCATCTTAAGACAAATTCCCTAAATCCCCCTTTCTTCTTAAACCAGAGTCATGCAGGATAAGCTGTAACTTGTGACTAAAGGATTTCATGCATGTCTGCTGACATGAGTCATTCGGATTCTTCCATTTTACGCTTTAAAGCCTACATGGCTTTGATTAAGGACATGTTGAATAAATTAGTCCAATCACAATTGTTTCAGACAGAATTGAGATTTCAAGGTTAGAAATCACAACAACCATGAGCCACGCTTTGTAATACTTTCAGGCGCAAATACACTTTTAAATCTGTAATATTTTCACGACATTTTAATATATTTTTAAGAAAATACCTGCAATAAAGGAGATTTTTTTACTAAAGTGGATATTTTGTAAGTGTGAATTCAGATTTTGATGGCTGCAGCCTTAACAGGATCTGTATTCCAGGTGTTTTAAGCGTTAGAGTCTGGTTTGCTGCTTTGTCATTTCAATGTTATACGGTACGGATAGTCTGATTAAACTGTGATGACAGGGCAGGGTGTTGTGAGAGGATTAACGCTTATTGGCCCACAAACAAGACCATATCTACCTCTCATCAGTCGCTAGGCTGTCTGTCTCTTAACAGTTATTTATCTCGTCTTATCTGTGCCAGCCTGCTTCCGGTTCAGCTTTTTAGGATTTTGATGACACGCTGTATTTTATAACAATAAGAGATTTCTAGAATTATCTGCGCTCGTCTCACATTTTTTTCACATTACAACCACAAAGCTCAAAGTATTTCAGTGGTAAAGGAGAGCAAAGTTGTGGAACTGAAGAAAAAATATTCGATTTTTTTTACAGTGAAATTGTGTGTGGTGAGTATTTGTGTGGAAATTCCTCACCTCTGATATCCTAAACAACACCAGGTGCAAATATTGCTTCCAAACATCATATTATCAGTAAATTGAGTTCAACTGTATGAAATTTTCCTAGCTTTTCTGGAGACGGGCTCAGTAATGTGACCACGGAGAATAGATAGGTGGAGAATTTTTCAGGGACATGTCATGTGTATTGAAATACTGTTTGTGTGATTTTGCAAATCATCTAACCTGACTATACTGATGTGGTCTTTACATGTGCTATAAACAGTGACCGGAGCCAAAGAAAAAATGCTGTGTAAGAGGAGAATGAGGTAGTCCAATTCTAGCAAGGCAACAGCGAGGAGGGGTGATGTTACAGATAAGCAGAAAGTGGATCATCAGAATGTGATGCCTAACGTACTGACTGCACGACACAAGGACTGGGCCACCTATCACCAACAACTGCAATGAGCTGAAACTCAAGACAGAGGGCAAGATTCTCAAGTGGTCAAAGAATGACACAGATAAGCCTTCATCCCAAACCCCTGGTGGGCATCAGCTGGATTCTCTGCCTCAGAAAAACTAAAAGCTAAAAAATAAAAAAAATCTATTTGTTGTGAGGTAGTTCTCCAGCCTAAATAATAAACTGAGCCAGGATATTCCTGAGAGCACCTTATCCACTAAAAGCAGAAAGACACCTCTCAATTTGCTTTAATATCACTTCTCTGTGACAGGTTGTCACTTTATTATGCTTAATTAGATTATAATATATACCGCATATATTATACTATATATACCAAAAGATTATATTACCAATTATGTCATTATATGAAATACTATAAATTATTGTACAGTGCAAATAAATGACATTAAGAAATTAGTGAATAAGTTTAGTTGGTAAATTGTATGACTAAATCCATGCTGAGATTAATTAAAATCTTTTGATTGTGGATTTTATCGGATTCTAGCATCTGTATTAGAAACAATCTTTGTCATATTATATCTACAGAAACTTGATAGAGTCAGCGCTCTTAGCAGCAAACTATCTTTGACGTATTTCCCTCCGGTGACCTTGTCAACAAGAGTTTAGGCAATTGGGAGAAAGTAAACACTCGGAAACCAAACTTTATTCCAATGTTCCCAACCCTGGTCCTCAAGGCTCACTTGAGGACCACTTGAGTTTTAGAGGTTTCCCTGCTTTAATGTGCCTCATTCAACTGATTGGATTTTAACAAACGCCTGTTAATCAGCCATCGATTGAAATCAGCTGGACTGAAGCAAGGAAACATGCAGGGCAGTGTGTCTTGAGGACCAGGGTTGGGAAACACTGATTTATACAATTTGTAACTTGGAAAACGTCGGCCCTTATAAGTACATATGTGTCTGGAAGAGACTTAGATGTGTGTTGTCTTTTCTTTGGTTAATAAACTGAAGAGCAGTGTACATATTTTTTTGAGTGTACCATAAAGATATGTGTATTAGCTAGCAATGTAATTTTCTGTCTTTTCAGTTACAGAAACATTTTGAGTGTAGTATTAAGATGTGTATGAGCTGTTAATGTAATTTTCCTCCTGTTGTATTTCAGTGAAATCTATTTATTAAAGATACTAATTTTAGAAGAACAACCCGTGTATGGAGACTTTTTTTTTATTAGTTGTTTGCTGGCCGTCCAGACAGCAGAGGACAGAACATTAATATTTTAGAAGGTTTTTGATGGGACAAATGCATCTCTTGTGCTCATTACATCTGCTTTAGTGCTCTTCTGTCTTGGAACCTGGCTGGGCATTTCTGTAACCTAATCGAGCCCACTCTCCAGATTTATGGCTCTTGGTTGAGGTCCTATCTACTGCTTCAGAATTCCTCCTAACAGTCTGCAGCTCCAACATGGACAAGTCCTGCTGTCCAACGACAGATGAAATCTCAGTCGCTGCTGTAGATATGTCTGAATGTTTGCTATGCGGCTCTCCCACTTACCTTCACAGATGGAATAAAACTAATGTCCGATTGTCAGTCTTTCACAAACATTGACTTATAAGGGATGGGAGAGGAAAGTGTCTGCACTACAACTTTCAACAAGGCTCAGATCAAGTGTGATAATGCAGCAGATGCAAAATAAAGGTGGAGTTTTATTACACAAAAATTCTCTATGGTTACAGTACTTTGCAAGTCCTTTTAACATTTTGTCTCTGTGTTAGACCGTAACTGACCGAGTCTCAAAATACATGCAGTTGCTACTGCAGTGCAATGAGCTTTAATAAAGTTTTATAACATGTGAAACACCTTTTATATTGGTGTTTTATATAGTTAAGCACAGTTTTGCACTATTTGTGTTAATATGATATAAAATCCCACATTGAGGTTTGGGATATGAATAATTTGAACAATTAAGGAGCTGTAAAGGTGCAGCAACACAAACACACCTCTGAATAGATAACAGATATCTCTGCTTGTCTTTGCCCCTTTTTACTTCTTTGTAGACAGGACAGCAGAAAAGCTGGCTCTAAGCTGACAAGAGTGTCAAGAAGACCGGCATCTGGTAAGTGAAGTAAAACAGTGGACATTGGCGTCGGGCTATCTGAGGTTGAACATGAACTAATCTCCTCAGAGAGGCTGCTGGTGTAAAGCTGATGTGTGTTTTATAAAGTGCTGCCAGTTGTGTGCAGATGGGCAGGTTGCACTGTTGACTGAGCATTTTAGTTTTGATATTCATGAGACACAGATTTGATCGCTCAACAAGAATGTGCAATGCATGAAAAAATGTTTCAAATCAGTCA
>CAEGAD010070598.1:0-23909 GCA_903067055.1 Poeciliopsis paucimaculata | reverse complement strand
TCTTTTTTTATTCTCTTATACGTTAATAAGGATACAGTGTTATGCAGAGGAGTACTTAAAACAATTTTATAGACAAATTATACTATTTATAGTCGCGCGAGATGTTTTCTTCTTCCTAGGGAGGCATGACAGAAAATAATTGAGAAGCACTGATGTAATCCAACTCCAGTCCGATTCCCTCGCGAGTCCGGTCTGGTTGATGTGAATGCTAATCGACCTCTGACCTCTGGTCCTCCAGACCTCAGTCTGGGTTTGGTTGAAATGAACTCTGGTTCGGTTTGACCGCTCCAAAAGCAGAAAGTGGACTACAGCAGGACATTCTGGGTAAATACAACCAAAGCTAACGTGCTAGCCTAGCGCTAGCAGCAGAAATGGCTCCTGGTCTTTAGCCAAAATCCTCCAACACTAAAATCTGACGCCTCCATTTTGTTTCCATCTGGTGAAGCAGGAAGTTGCTCTCAGCGTCTTCAGAGGTTTTTGTGTCGTTTCCTTCAGTGGTTCTTGGTGCAGCGCCCCCACAGGCCAGGAAGGGAACAGGTTGGTTTGGGTCAGAACCACAGCAGGTCATGGAGTTCTGGCTCCAGTAGAACCGGATCGTTCGGACCATCAGGAGAGGAAACATCCTTAGACACTCAGTGAGCTTGATCTTTGACTAGGACGATTCCACTGAGAGCTGCATGAGGCCTAGTGTAAACACAGTGTCGTTTTGGATATAAACCTGGAGTCGGTGGTTCTGTGAGCCTGAGAGACGCTGCCTCACCACCTGTCTCCAGTCCCACAGCGACCCGGACCGAACCGGACCCGGACCGAACTGGACCCAGACCGGACCGAACTGGACCAAACTAGACCCAGACCCGGTCCCGAACCGGACCGAACTGGACCCAGACCGAACCCAGACCGGACCGAACCGGACCCAGACCCGGACCAGAGCAGACACAGACTGGACCAAACCGAACCAAACCCAGACCAGACCGGACCAAACCGGACCTGGACCGAACCCAGACCGGACCGAACCGGACCGGACCCAGACCGGACCGAACCGGACCGGACCCAGACCGGACCGAACCGGACCCGGACCGAACCCGCCCCGCTGCGTCTCCTCTGTAGCTGCGTGTTGGTGCAGAGATCCTGACAGCAGGCAGAGCAGCGCTGGGCTGCTGCCAGCTCCTATGGAGCAACTCGGTTCTGCTCGGGTTACGTGTGATTGGTCGGCGAGGGGCCCACAGGGACGTGAAGCCTGGGGCCGGATCCGACTCCGGACATGAAATACTTATCTAATTACACTGAAATGATGAATATTCTGTAACATACGCAGTGATTTGGTCCTTATAGCAGCACAAAATGAGATGTTTTAACATAAACAGGTTCTTCTGTGGTGAAGGCGACCTTTTTACCTCGACTACATGTGGAGGAAAAATGACAAATCTAATCTGCTCTGCTACAAAATATGAAACTTTCTCCTTATAAAGAGCAATCTCTAGAAGCTTTGATCGTCTGACCCTGAAACTTTTATCGGGTTGGATGGAAAAGATTGAATGTCGTCAAACTCATTTTCATTTTGGGAGAATGCTCTTAAAGGGCCTGTGGGGCTGTTAATTAATCAGGTAGAAAACTTTGATCTGTAAAAGTAATATAAACTAAATAATTCTATTCCAATTACTAATTGGATAACAAAAGGTGATGAGTATCGCTCATGTATTTTTAACTATGTGAGCGATTTGATTCTTTTTAACGGTTCTTTGCTGTGAACTGCAGTTCCACTGTGAAACTCGAGAGTTTCACAGAGAGAGCTGTTTGTTTTTCAGGATTATATTCTCAGCTCACACGTCAACAGTTATTGTGTTTTTATTTAATTTAAAACGATTTAATAGGCGATTGAATGCAATCGATAAATACATAATTGATAGAAATAAGTGGATAATTTTTATATTTAATGGTGCAGAAGAGGATTTCTGTTTCTGCCAAAACAACTCAAGTTTATTTTTCTTTTGTTATGCTTCTGTTATTTTAGGGCTAAATTACAAATAGCCCTAAAATGTAATTGATGCAAACAGAACTTGGAGTAAATAAACAGCTGCACATTTTCACAATCTGTAAATGTCAAAACACTCACAAGTTTCATTTATGGTTAAAAAAAATCTTTTGGCTAAATTTACATTTTGTCCAAATTGTTTTTTTCCAAAACAAATAATTTGGAAAATGTTTTCTTTTTGTGTTCTGGATCTTTAATGACAAAAACACAAAATCTTACCAAGTGTTTCTAGAGCCAGTATCTTCATGCACTTTGAAAAGGCAGATTATTTCACCCACAAGATGTTTTTTCTGTAAGGATAATAATCTGCCTGTTTGCTGCTGAGTCTTCAATATTAAAAAAGCTCCTGAAAAGTTATGTGTAAGATAGTTTTGTCTTATTTTAGGTGAACCAAGATAAAAACTGGACAGAAATAGTTGGTAAGATTTTGTGTTTTGTTTACAGATTTTATTAAAAATCATTGAGCAGGTAAAACTAAAAAAGAAAAACAGATTTTTGGATTTTAATTTCCTGACTTTTGGAGCCTGTAAACTTTTTTAGGGTAAAAGTTTGAAGCGGTCCTCAGATGTTTGCTTCTGCTGTCCGTTTTGATATGTATTAAAATATATTCTGTTTTTACTATTAAAATATACTTTGTGTGACTGAAACCTAACAGCAACCAGGCAGTTAGGTTTTGCATATGGAGGCTTTTCATTTATACTAATAAGTTAAAATCTTTTTGAAACTGAAAATGTTTGGAACAAATTAAAGGAACCATGTGTTTGCTTTCTATTCAATAATAGATATGATCAGTGACTTTTACTCATAAACAGATTTTGTTGAAGCCAAACTTGCTTTTAATGAATTCATTAAACCTGTTTAAAAATAGTATGTGTTTATAGGGAGAGGTTTGTTTTTATTGCTAAGAATAGAGAGGGTTTTTTTTTTCAGTTAAACCCAGAATAAATTACAAACTGGATGCTTTTCTCTTAACAAGGCAAATCACAAAAGCATGTTTAAGTTTCACTCCACTTACTCTTCCCTTTCCTTCAAAAATGTGTTTTGTCAAATTAAAATAGCAAAATGTTTAGTTTACTGGCCAAGAGGTTTAAAAAGAATCGTTTTAACTTTGAAAAAACTAAAGTGAGTGTAATGTGCATGTTTTGGCCCACCTGGCAGAACGTTTGGACGCCCTGAATTAGCTCAATAATCTGTTGTTTGTGTTTAAACCCAACGTTTCCACTGCTAGCTTGCCTCAAGCTAAACCCTGTTAAGGTTTGCGTGGGGCTCTGAGCCAGTTGTTTTTTATACGGCAAGAGATTTTTATGTTTGCCCTTAAATAGCTCAGATTCAGCATGTGGTTGTAATTTCTCCTCACAAATAAAGGTGATTTGGACAGCGGCTACAGCCGCAGAGCTGCTGGTACACAAACCTACTGTGCAACTGTCAGAGTTTCCCTCTGACCCATTTACTCCTGCAGGAAGTGGACATGTCCAGGTCCAGCTCGCTTGTCCGTGCGTCCAGGAGCGTCTCTGCAGACTTACAGGCTCTGATTGAGGCCACATGTCGTAATCTGCGCAGTCGGCTGTGTTTGTGTATGAATCTACTGTCTATATCAAGCTGTTTGCTCATGTGTGCATCCAGCCCTAAGTATGCATATGTCTTATATTTAGTTTGCTTACAGATGTGTCTCCTGTCCCGCCTGTGCGTGAGCAGTCGGGACATTTGCTGATTTAGGAAGAGACAAACTCGATACTCTGTAGGTCCAAACGCATTTACGCAGCGTTTGTTTAATCACAATTTAGGTTTACATGAGAACGCTAATCGAAAACAGACTCATCTCCCTGGGAAGCTGCAGAGGAGCGAGAGCTGCGGAGAAAAGAGAGACAGCAGGCGGTGGATGATGAGGGAGGGGGAGCAGTGGGACGCTAACAGGTAAAGACAGGAAAAAGACGAGAAGAAATGAAGACATAGGAGGAGACGGGAGAGATTAAGAGAGAAAAGCGTGAGTTTCATTCTGCCTGAATGAGAGGAAAAAGAAGCTTTTGTTGATTGTTGCCTTGTGTTTTCTCTCCGTTCTGACAGAATGAACGAACGATCTGGCTTTTATTTCACATGATTTATTTTTCCAAAAAGATTTTTTTAACGCTGGCAGTTTGGTTCTGGCTTCCTGCTTTGTTTTTGTGTAAGAGCTAATGTGGTTGGCTACAGCAGTGAGAGCACAGCGAAGTAAATAAGAGCCTTTCCTCGGCAGTTCAACCCAGTGATTATTAAATACTTATTTAGTATTTAGAGATGCACCAAGAAATCAGATGATTAAAAACCCAGTCAGTGAATGCACCGTAGCAAAGAGCTACCAGGTCATCCTGATACCAACACTCCTCGGTGTGGTTACTCCTCAGCAACTCACTGTTACTGAGTGAAGAACAGAGATGGAAGAAGCTACTAGAAATAAATGGCTTTCTGCTGTTTATTTGGGCTGTGAGAAGGTGAGAGAGAGCAAGACTTTGATCAGATAGCAGGAAGGTCTTTCTGTCATGAAACATGAAAATAAACACAGATTGATGTTTACTGGAGTGTAGCATCCAGCTCACAAGATGAGACGGTTCATGATAGTTCGGGAAATGAGAGTTTATCAATAATTTAGGGGAACGTAGAAATATTCCTGTTTTTATTCACAATAAAGTTTGATAAATCAGTTTTTTAGAGCATCTGAAAACATTGTACTTAAAGGCCAATTTTTTAAAGTTTTTAAACTTATTCTAAGCTGCTCCTAATAGTTGAAATATGTTTTGATCTAGAGAGCATCACGCACACTCCTACTGATTAAATAATAATTTGTGATTAGTATTTAATACCAGGAGGTCAGTGGGAACGTTTCAGTTGGGGTCCATCTCTCTGGGAGGTCCACAGAGCCATCGCCCTTTGTTGATCACTATTATGGCTACGAACTACATGGGAAGGACTGGTTAATGTCTGCTTTGCACACACACACACACACACACGCGCGCGCACGCGCAGACAGGCATCCATGGGACCTGAGAGCTGCACTTATCTGTATGGGGACAGCAGTACATGTGGGGCCTCACCCGTCTTCCACTTGGACTCCTGTGATTAATACTGTGTAAAGGAGGTCTTATTGTTACAAATGAACCAAAACTGTTATTATTTCTCTGATGTAATCAGCATTTTATAAACAGCCATACACATGAATGGATGAGCCACAAACAGTCTGCGCCTCACTGTCACAGCAACAGAAACAGAAATACTGCAGACGTGGACTTCATGTCTCTCAGAAACAAACCCGTCCGTCTCGGATCAACACGTTCCCGCAAAGACTGCTGGGATTTCTGCACAGCAACGGGTTCAAATGTGAGCAAAGAATGAAGACCTCAGAGTGCTGTTACCTCATCCACTTTATCTTCATAATGTGAACATTTAAATCGTTCAACTAGTGGAGTAAAAACCTCTCAAAGCATAAGTGAACATCCAGGTTTTAAACATTAAAAAGATCTCTTTAGGATAAACCTTTTTCGACCCATTTTACTGTGGAAAATGTTGTAGTTCAGAAGATTTTCATTCAGCTTCATGCAGTGACCTTTAGAGCCTAACTCACGGTTTGCCTGTTTGTCATTAAGTTACTGTGGCGTAACTTGCTGGCTGGAAGGGCCTAAATGGCTCCGTTCGCTCTGACATCATGAGGCAAGAAAACAAAGCCAACGTCTGACTAAATGAAAACCATCCTGGAGCTGGATCAGCTCATGCAGAAACACCACTATCACTGCGACTGGCAACTCTCGCTCAGCTTTAACCGTTTAGTGGCAGCAGAGAGGGCCGGCGCGCTGCTAATGGAGAGAGACGTCGCCTTCTGATGACCATCTGAACAGAACGACTGCAGCTTTAGTCAAGAACTATCTGAGTTTCATTGTCAGACCTGCATTTATGAAGTCAGCATGGCTGCAGTTTTTTTATTGCAGTCAATTGTGGTTTTTGAATGAATACCAACCTTTTTTTACTCTGTACTCATGATGGAGTCCAGGGGCAGCTGGTGAAAAAACTTCTTGTTGGGATTTTCCTTCCTAGTCCCGCATGAGGATTCTACTGAAAAGTAAGAAAATGTCCACAATAATATGACGCCGCTATCTTAGCGATAGTAAATTATTCAAATGTTCAGTAACCTGCAAAATATAAAGGATTTAATTATTAAATTAGTGTAAACAGATAATAGAACTTTAATTCTGAACAAAAATCAGAGAATCACCTAATGACAGAAGAGGATTTCTGCCTGAAACAACAGAAATAATTACATCAGTTTAGTCAGAAGGACTGAACCAGGTTCTGCTAGTTAACACCAAGCAAACCGATTTATCTGGACAAATCTACCAAATATGAATTGAGTCAGCGCCAAACATTGGCACAAAAACAGCAGCAGAAGCTCACAGGCAACATCACCAGCAAAAAAAAAGAAATGTTAGTAACAGTTATCCAGAGCAGCATTAGCATCAAATAAAACACAGCAACGTTTATAACTGATTATCTGCAAAGAGCAAATATTAGCATCTGATGACCAACAAAGTGAAGAGCAGAGCGCTGTGGAGGTTAAAGCTTATAAAACATGGCATCCATGTCACTATGGCAACCCAAAACTTTCTGGCATCTTCTACAGTCTGAGTGCCCGATGCTGATTGGTTGAATGTTGATTATTTTCCCCTAGCAATCACACAGGATCGGCTGGTCAGTTTCTCCGTTGTGTTGCTTTCAGAGGAAAACTGACAGGAAATTCACTATTTAACCCAGAAGTTCTCAAAGATTTTCTTCTGGGCCTCTTTATAGATTACAATAAAACCCCCCAAAACGAAAATAAAATCAACCGGGGACAAACATCGTTCAACCAGACATGAACCTTTACTCAGATTTAGTTTTCAAACTCCACTGAAGTTTATTTCACACCTCAGGTTGCAACAAAACTACAAACCATCTTTACAGTGAAACACTTTTGCGTAACTTTTTGTTTTTGTTTTGTTGTTTCAGCCATACCGCTTCCCGTGCCCCCTGTCCACCGTGCAATGGCACTGGTCCCCAAAGCGCCCCACACTTTGGGAACCACTGATTTAATGAGAGTACGCTGCTTAAATAATTCAGATTATATTTTACACACTGTTAAGGCTTTGAATATATATTTTTTAATAATGTTCTAGATCATTTTTAGGTTGTTTTTTCCCTCTGCATCATGGCGGCCGGATTGCGGCTCTCACCTGCAGCCTTGTGGCTAAGCTCCGCCCCCTGGAGGCTTTTCTGCTCACATTTCGACCCAGAACCATTCGCTCTGACATCCCCTAGAGGAGCCGGTTCTGGTTCCTCAGAACGGCGAATCCAGACGACGTCGGACATATTCTGACATTTCACTAGTTTAAAGAGCTTTAAAGACGTTTCTGCTGTTATTGTACTTGGTGTAAAAAGCTGAGTGGAAAGGAGCTGCAGTGAGCCGCAGCACCCAGACAGAACAGAGTGGGACTGTGCGCCTGGCTGCGGTAGAGCCTATAGGAGAAGTGAGACTCAGCAGAAATGCGGACTGCGCCACATGAATGGGGTGAGAGGAGATTCAGCCAGGCCTGGTCTAAATCCAGAACACCACAAAGCCACTTGAAAACCTGTACGGATATATTTATACGCACCATACAAACAGAAACAAACACAAAACACACGGACGCCCGCCGCGGAGTTTTCCTCCTCCTTGTCTCCGTCTGGAGATCGGCGGCCAGATCTAGAGCAGAACAGTCTGTTCCTCTCAGGTAGAAGTTCTGCTGCAGATCGTCCTCCATCGAATTTTCCCGAATGCGTCTGGATTAGCAGTGAAGACGGGATTTTAGGTTAAAAGTAGCCGGCCTGTCTTAGCCTGCAGGATAATTTCAGATGTGTTTTAGTTTGACCTTTGGTTCACCACTTTCCCTCCAGAAAACTGTCATCTTTGTTTTTTCTGAAAAGTGTGGGCTGAAATCTCAGCAAGCTGCAGCGTCAAATGGGAAAACCGGGCTCCAGCAAAGGAAAGGAAGCAGAGGGAGACAATGAATGCAACATGATTTAGGCTGAAGACGATAATTAAAGATCAAGCCCTGGAAGCTTGTCTATGTTACTGAGATGAAGCTGCAAACATGGAGGTTTATCTTGTTTGGGTTTAGATGTCGCTGTGTGTGTGTGTGTGTGTGTGTGTGTGTGTGTGTGTCAGACTAAACTAAACAGATGAAGCTTGTTTTAGGATTTAATTAGAAATATGGGAAAATTTCTTCCCCTTTCTCTGTTTTCTTTGTTTCTCTTCTTGTCTTTTCTTATCATGCAGTCCTCCAGCTTTTATTTTGACGGGTTACATCATGTTGCATGGCTTTAGTTGCGTCTCCTGCAGCTGCACGGACCTAACCTCATGCAGCATCAGGACTCAGAGGAAGGAGAGCAGCTGCGGTCTGCCGCACACACTGTTCTCCCTGAACTTGTCATCCTCCATTCTGGTCATTTTTACAAGCGCAGCATCAGCCCTGCGGTCGGACCCGAGGCCTTGAGTGTGTGTCGCTGCATGACTGCGACCGGTTTGTTTCATCCAGAGACAATAGGCTCCAGAGGCCTGCCTGCTAATTTGTAGCTTCGCTATATAAGGCGTCTGGGCCACTGCAGGCTCTTCGCAGGAAACAATGAGCCACTTCACATCCAGCAGCCACAAAAGGCTGCAGCTCTTCCTTGCTGGCCGGTAACGAAGAACAAAACCTGGAGCCTAAAGCTGCAGTTTTCTGCTTCCTGTCACATAACTCATTGTTGCAAACTGAAAGGAATCAGTTTCATTTTGTGGAACTTGAAGTTCAGAGTTTGTCTGGTTACATAGTTCAGCTGCGACAGGACTGGAGACGTTACCTTTGCAAGGATCCTTCCTAATTTCTGGCCTTTATAAACAGAAAATCCACCGGAGGAAATACTTTTTGTTGCTTTTGTCGCCTAAAGTCCAAACTGAACTTGGGAAGAAATCCTTTCAGTTTTCTGCTTCTCTTCAGTTGCAGAAATAAATAAACCAGAAGTTCAACTTCATTGAACCTTTTTCTGTTTTTGCTGAGAACGTTGCTCTGTGTGCCACGATTCACTTGTAAAACATATTTTAGTGTGAGTGGGATGTTCCTGGTGAAATAAGGAGTAAACAAACATGCTGCATGAGCGCCCCCAAGTGGTGAAATAACTGATGTGAATAAATCAGAAAATGGGTCGTTCTGCCGTCATTTGGAGCCACTCGGAGTGTTCGGATCTTCGTCTATGCAGACAGAGCGTCTGCATAGCTTAGCATTAGCTGCTTAGCAATCTGCTGCATCTATGTGGCAAATATGTTAAGTTTACCTGACGTCAGTAAAATGCAGATGTTTTGTTTGGAGATGCACCAATCTGATATTAATATCGATCTCGATAATGAAAACAATTCTAGAACAGGGATCAAAGCTCCCCTTGCATAAGAGCTGATCTATTCAGTCTGATTCTATGTTATGTTTAATTACATTATATTTAGAATTTCTAGTTGCACCTTCTGAAACACTTGGAAGATTTGCTGCTGTTTATTTTACATATTTGACCAATTTAGTCAAATTTATTTTCTTTATCAGTTATTTTCTTGCCCTTAACAAGTTAACGTTGTTTTTACAAGTTTTGTCCAAACTTTGTGAAGCTGTTGATGTTTATAACTGAGCTGTACTGCTGGACAGTTATTTAACACGTTTGTAATATTTTGTTCTTCTGTAACTGATCGGTGTTGGCTGATACCAGACCTCAGAAATCGGTACTGGAAATGAAAAAGTGGATTGGTACATTCCCGGTTTGGTGGCGTTTTGGCTCCTCGTTTCCATGGTAACGGCATGAAAACGCGATGCGAGTCGTATCCGTGAAAACATCTGAACCGGCGTCAGCATCGTTTCATGTGAATCAGAGGCTTTCGCTCCATCAGCCAGGTGGAAACGGGAAGGCGGCTCCGGGTTCATGTGATGATGACGACGATGATGATGATCGTCAATGTGAAGAGGCCTTCAACTCTCCACACGGTTTGTTATGATCAGCCTGATTATTGTGTTTACATCCACAGCCAGATTGGTTCAGATATGCTGGAAAAATGAAAACTGATTGTTTTGATGTCACCAGGCTGGAATTGGAGAATAATTCACTCAGATTTCATACATCAGCATTAGTGCATGGAGAGAAAACGTCCTGAAAACATTAGTTCCTGTATAAATAAATGAAATAACTGTGGTTCATGATTCATGCATGTTCTGCCGTGAGCAGATAAAGTTTCTGTGGGAGGGAGAAAGAAAAACACGCAGCGGGTTCCAGCAGGAGGCGCAGATATTTGATGCAGAGCAGAGTTTGTGTCGAACGGCATCGAACCGTCAGCAGCTCAGGAACAAACCCTGCAGATGCAGAGAGACAGCGGAGGGAAGGCAGAACCGGCCAGAGCAGAGTGACAATCAGGACTCAAACCGCTGAGAGGGTGCTGCCTTAGAGCGGGCGCCAGAACGATGCCAGGAAATTATTTGTGTGTATCAAGAAGATGTGATTGATCACGATTAATTGATTATTGAAACAATCACCAGCTACTTTAACTGTTTTATACACTTAAAATAGAGTGTTTGCTGTAGAACTCAGAGCTGTAAATAAGCCAAAACGTTACGAAAAATATAAACATTTTGATTTAAACTAAATCTGTTCCACCCAGACTTTCTTCACCTGATTCAAGTTCTGTAAAAAATGAAATCTCCTGTTAATCACCTTCTGATAGGTGATTAATATCAGGGGTCAACGCTGGACATCGAGTCTCTTCTGGTCGGATGCTCAGAAAGTCGTTTCTGCCTTTTGCCATCAGGCTTTACGATCCCCAAGTCTTTTTTCTGCGCTCATTTCTAGGTTATTTATTGATTAATATAATGCATGTGATTGCTTGTTATTTATTTATTTATTCATTTGTTTATATCTAGTCATTTTGAACGTATCACTCATATACATATATATATATGAATATATATATATATGTACACACACACACACACACATATATATATATGTGTGTGTGTGTGTATGTATGTATGTATATACTAAGATGGAGTAGCTTTAACAAATAAGCAATTTCCCCTGGCGATCAATAAAGTATATTCTGTTCTATTGTGCTTCTGATTATCAATGAGATGATAAATAATCATCAGACCAGCAGAAAGTTTTCACATGTTGACGATGAAACACTTTTGGCTGCAGATTCTGCAGATGATGAAAAAATGATCTCACTGCATTTTAGGTGAGAAAATCATTTTCTGACTTCAAAATGAACTGAATTATTTGCATTTTAATGTATTTCTAATATTGTATAAAAAGATTGAAAGGTTAACTGAAAAACCTTCATAATATGAGACGCGTATGTTACCCGATTAATCGATTAATAATCATTGGTTGATGCCTTATTGTCAGCATTCTTGCAGAGAAACATGTAGTAAACCGAGTGAGCAGAAGTTTAAACCTGTCCAGCGTTTCGTCATGAAAACATCCGACGCCTCCGTCAGGCGAGGAAACCGCCGCTGTGCTCCGGCTTCCTGCTGGGTCGCTGGTGGCAGCAGATCCACGGGATCCTGCGGCTTTCTGCTGGTGACTCAGGAACTTGGTGTGAATCTGGGGATTAACCAGAATTCATTACTCACAAACCGCAGTGGCACACAAATGGCAGCGAAAGCCTGAATAAATGTTTTCCTTTGGATTAGGGAGCAGCTTGTCAGCACATTGTTTCCTCCTGTTGGACCCAGAAACCAGATCAACATGATTGATTTCAGACAGAAATATTTCAGGAGACGTTTTCCTTCTGCCTACATGTTGGAAAAATGTTAATCTGTGCAGCAATGCAAGTTATGCCTGGATTCACTGTGTGAAAAACAACCAGCAGCAGACGAAGGTAACACGATTAATCGTCCTTATTATCAACTAAAACAATGAAGAAATCAATTATCCTATCATTATTCTGATGACTATTGATTATTCTATTGATTAATCCAATTTAAAAATTTGATATTTTGCAGATTTTTCATTTCAGTCTTTTTTATTCTATATTAAAAATTCATTAAGGAAAAAAATAAACAATTCAGTTCTAAGAAAATTAACATTTCATTGCAATAAAAGCATTTTAGTGAACACCTGAACAGATTTACAAAGATTATTTTTATTGTAGGTGCAAAATGTGTAAATAATTTCAACAGTTTTGGTTTAATTACAGAGTGTATCTTTTTTAAAAATCTGTATGTTCCAGTAAACAATCGATTACTAAATTAGTTTAGTTAAATTTTAACTATTGAATAATCATGACTAATCAGGAGCACCTGGCCTGTGTCTTAATATTAGAATTAAAGCAATTAATTGTGATTAATCAACAACTAATCACAGTTAATGGTATTTAATAACAATTAATCAGTGATTAATCATGGTTAATCAGGTTTAATCGTGATAAATCCTGATTAGCTGTAAGGAATAATCACGATTAATCGTTTGAGTTCTCATATTTACACTCAGGTGCTGCTGGTCCTGCCTGACGCTCTGAGTGGTGAGGCATTCAGGGAGCGTTGGGGAAACAGACACTCATAGATCAAATAAACAGGCTTCAGTTTGTAACAGCAGCAGCTTAAATAAACCGCGTCAGACGTGCAGCGGAGCGGAGAATCCCGCCGCCTGGTGGTCCCTCTCATGTGGTTAAACAAGACATGATGTCACCGGCTGCAGCTTTACTGACCGGCATCTGATGTTTCTGCTGCAGACTCGCGCAGCCTGACGGCGCTGTCCATCGGGATGCACCCGTCCCGTCACGCCGACACCCTGTGGGTCGTAACTGAGGCTAAATCTGGATTCCTGAAGCTCACAGCTCACAAATCAGGCCAAGTTTATTTATATATCATATTTACCTCAGAGCTTCACAGGTAGATGAAGGACGAAAAATAAATAATATGAAGTTTGATATAAAATCATCACAAATCATAATAAAATTTGCAATGGAATATAAAAGATAGTAAACAAATAAAAACCAAGATATACTTAATTTCAGTTTCAGCACTTTCCCAGAACCTTGAATTGATTAAGCAGATTTTTGTTTTTCTAACTGGGGGTCAGAGGAAACGGTTTGGACTTCAGGTGGTTCTGGTGGATCTGCAGAGTTTAACTTGGTTCTGAATAAAGAAGCTTGTTTAGGTAAACTTTTAGTTTTGGCCCAGTTACTGCTCTGAGTGTTGCTCTTTTAGCAAATGGCATTATTTTAGAGTTAACGATTAATCAACTACTAAATCAGTTGCTGATTAATCTGATAAATCGTCTGAATGGGCCGATGCTGCGGCGGCAGCGCCTGCCGGCACTGAAGGCGGTAACGTGTCAGTCACTGACATTTGGAGCGAATGAGTCGGCTTTGGTAAGTCGGTCTTCATCAACTCAGCTCTGCTCCTGTCAGGGTTTCGGTTCGTGTCGTAACTGCTGCTATCCTCTCTGTGGCGTGTTTGGCATTTCTTTCATATTTGCTGTGAGTCAGAGGGCATGTGGCTCCCATCATCCAGGCGAACATGTGTCCTCTGGAGCGCAGCCATGTGGTCAGGATGTTTTCTAAAAGGTGCTCAGGAATGTTGTTCAGTCATGTTGCTGCGTTGTCCTCTGATGAAGCAGCAGGGAGGTCTCTGCTGCTGCAGCTCTGTGCTGCTTTCAGCTTTCAGACGCAGCAAAACGAGTGAATCGCCAGTTTTTACTGCTGACTGGAGTAGAAAATGAACCGTTCATTTATGTTTCCACATAAATGAAAATTAGCTGTTTAGCTGAGAAGATATTACAGACATATTTGAATTGTGCAAAAATACTATATGCACACAAAAAGGCAGTTGGTCACACAAACTAAACGCTTTGAGTCAGTTTTTCACAACAACATTTATTTTGGATTTAAATTTTCTACAAGCTAATAAAGCTAAAGGTGGAACAGATGAAGGCAAACGTTCTTCGTTTGGCTCAGACACAAAGAGGAAACAGTCTGTGAAACAGCTGGTGGTTTGGACAAAGTGGATACTAATAACTTAATATTAGTAGATGTAAAACCTCCAGTAAAGGAAGATTTTTCCTCTTTTATAAACTTTGTGCTCACAAACGACACCCACAGACCTGAGCTGTCCGAGCTGTGTCATGCAGCTAAAATATTTACTGCACCAACACATCAAACCAAATCCACATATTAATAACATAAACGACACTTTGAGTCAGAAAGTTTGGAAACAAAAGCGGTAAAACCAATCGCATCCGGTCCGGAGGCGTCGCTGACATCACTCCCTCAGACACAAAGGATTGTGGGACGTTTAGAGACTGGAAGAATTTCACTTATTTGGTTGTGAGAGGCGGTGAACCGATGCTGCCTCTGAGGTCGTCCCTGTGTCTCTGGAGGACGCTGTGACTTTAATTAGCTCGTTAGCGCCCCCCGTCTCACTTCCTGGAACGTTGGACCCACCGCGCTCACGGACAGATCTGAGTGACGGGAGCGAGGCTCTTTGAAGGCCCGCCAAGTCTGGAGCGGTACACACCGGGTGTGTGTGTGTGTGTGCGTGTGTGTGTGCGTGTGTGTGTGTGTACATTCCAGCCTCATCATTTAAAACATATCAGTGTAATTACAGAGCCGGTTCTGGTTGGAGTCGTTGCAGCTCCGTCTCTCATCCCTGCTTTTGTTTTGGTTAAATTTTTGGGGGGTGAAATGTAAACTTGGATCTCTGAAGGTTTTTCCTGATGGGTTTCTGTTTGGAGGCCGGTTGTTGTGAGGAACCTCTGGTTCTGGTTCTGGTTCTCCCAGGTTTTTCTGGAAGTCTTAGATCACGTTTCAGACACGCGGATCCGACGCCGCGCGTCTGGTTGTCCTCTGGGATTTTTGGGATGACTGGAGTTCCTTCCAGTCCGGGTTCTTCGGCTCTGTCAGCGAACTGCATGACTGCCGGTTTTGTTCGGTGTCTCTCAGTGTAGGCAGAAAGTATTCACACCCACCTATTTCACTGATAATTTGCTTTTGTCACTTTGGGCATCTCTGCAACTCTCAGTGCGCGCGCACAGACTAGGGTGTCTGCACATTTTTAAAAGTCTTAAGTTTATGTTTCTAAAGTGAGGGCCTTAAAACATCTTTAAGATTAGGGTTTTTTTCTATGAATATATTCTTAAGGAGGCAGATTTGTTTCCCCCCTGACGGTTCGGTCGAGTGTCATTTTAGTGTTGCAGGATTTCTCTTTAGTCTTTGGCTGAAGACCAGGAGACATTTCTGCTGCTAGCGCTAGGCTAGCATGTTAGCTCTGGTTGTATTTGGTTGTATTGCGCTGTTGTCAACTTCCTGCTTTTGGAGCCGTCAAACCGAACCAGAGTTTACTTCAACCAGACCCAGACCGAGGTCTGGAGGACCAGAGGTCAGAGATCGTTTAGCATTCACACCTCACCTCATCAACCGGACCAGGGTTTTTTAAAAAATGAATTCAGCCTTGAATTTATTACTAAAATGTAAGTTGGACTTAATTATGTTAGCAATTGGCCTTAAACGTGTCATGGCAGGACTTTTAATCCGTACAGTCTTGGGTATTTCTTTTGGCTACAGCTAACTAGCTGCTTGCTACCTAGCTAGCTAGCTTATCTTTGTCTGTTTTGCTGCTACTAGCACTGATCTTAAAGCTACAAAACTCAGGAGTCAGAGGTTTACTGGGTTTAAGCACGGTGGTCAAGCTCCAGTTTGACATTTTAAAAAACTCTGTAGAAAACGTTTTTCCTATGGATGGAAACGATGCTAAGAAAGAGAAACTGAGTAAATCATGAAATCAGAAGACAAGAGTCACAGATTCATGCAGAAAAACGTTAAAAGTAGAAATGTGATAATATCTGATACAAATATTTACAAACATAAATACATTTCTGTCATGATACAGGTCTTAAATTTCATTCATGATTATTTTTAAAGGTCTTAGAAAGTTTTAAATTTGAGTTGGTGAACCCTGACACACACACACCCACACACACGCGGCGGCAGGGCCGAACCTCCAGCTGGTTGTCGCTGCAGTAATCACGGCGGTTCTGCTTCTTGCTGGTTAATGGACTTTCTGTCTTTGTGGAAAACCTCCTGAGATGAAAGCTTCGTCCAGGAGCCTCCTTAATGAAATCTGCTGAGTGAAAGCTGAACTCACACACACACACGCACACCCCCCCCCACACACACACACACACACACACACACACACACGCACACACACACCTGGCTGCAGAGCTGCGGGACCTCGCTGCGGTCTGAAACGGATCGGTGGGCCGCAGCCATGCAGACACAAGCAGACTTCCTGTCGGTCCGCCTGGCTGTGCTCTCACGTCCCCACAGGGGCCCACGAACCCCCAGGCCTCCTGACACACACACCAACTGATCCGATCCGGTCGGGATGAGCAGACAGAAAATTACGTCTCATTATTTTACCACCAGATTTGATTTTAATTGTATTTTTTTATGCTTTTGTTTGCAAAAAGTGTTTTTTATTTAAGTTTTCTCTTTTGAGTTTCATGACGGAGAATAAAGAAAAACATTTTAAAATTACAGGAAAAAAGTTATTTTAACGAAGAGAAACTTTTGGCTATCAAGATCTCGGTTTCTCCTCACAATAAACTCAGCGTATCTTTTAAACTGATAATAATAATTTAATACTAAAGTGTTAAAATGTAAAGTCAAACTGTAAAACTTCACAAAATGCTCAACATTTACTTTTTATGACTTTTTGTGTAAATTTACTTCGTCCTCCTCCTAATTGTATGATTTTATTCTGGTCAATACAATCATACAATTTTATTAATTATTAATTAATATTAATGATTCATTTTTATGACTATATTCTTGTTAAATGTAATTTTATTCTCAATTATTTTGATTATTAATGATTAAACAATACTTTGTCATGTTGTTGACCTGAAATCAGGTCGGTCTCAGTCAGTCCGGGTCGGTCTCAGTTGGTCCCTGTCGGTCCAGGTCGGTCTCAGTTGGTCCCTGTCGGTCCGGGTCGGTCTCAGTTGGTCTCAGTCGGTCCGGGTCGGTCCCGGTCGGTCCGGGTCAGTTAACCAGAACCCGACCAGGTTCTCCTCCTTTAGCTGCAAACGTCCATCATGTGACGTTTCTCCCCAGTGAAGCTCCTCCCTCTGTGTTTGTGTGTTTGTGTTGCCAGCTTGTGGAGCCACTAATTAACTTGCTTTAAATGCATCCCTTAATTAGCCTTCAGCCTAATTGGCGTATTCACAGCTGTGACAACCTCCGCTGTGGAAACGGTTGCCATGGCAGCGGCGCAGCCCGACTTCCTGCTGCTTTATGTGGCTGTTTTTGGTTGGAGGGAGGAAAACTGTGAAGCATTTCGGTAAAATCTGGGCTGGGCGGCTTTAAGAGCTAAAGCTTCTGCTGCTCTGTGGTTTTCTGCTGGTTTAGAGGCAGAAAGTGACTCGATCAGAGACTCACTGCGGCCAGAGAGTGCACGTCTGCAGGGTCAAAGGTCAAGAGCAGGCAGCAACACAGACGCCAGGAAGCTAACATACGAGTCCCGTGACACCGCCGGCACAAAGCTGACCTGAAAAGCCATTAAGTGTCCAGAGCTGAGTGAGGTGTGCATGTGTGTGTGTGTGTGTGGGTGTGGGTGTGTGTGTGTGTGTGTAAAACTGCCCCTCCAGACTCATTAGCCTGTTTATTTTTAGCAGACTCACCTGATCAGGTCAAGTTTCAACCTTAACTGTAAAAATGTTGAATATTTTATTTTCTGTCACATAAAAAGCGTTTAAGGGTCAGACCCGGTGAAGCTAAAGGTTACTTAACTGTTAGTTAACTGTTAGCTAATGTTAAGTTAACGGTTAATTAACGGTTAGTTAACAAACTGTTAACTAAACATTAACTAACAGTTAGCTAACTGTTAGTTAAACATTAGCAAACTAATGTTTAGCTAACTGTTAGCTAATGTTTAGTTAATGGTTAATTAACAGTTAGTTAACAGTTAGCTAACTGTTAGCTAATGTTTAGCTAACAGCTAGCTAACTGTTAGCTAATGTTCCGTTAACTAAACATTAGCTAACAGTTAACAGTTAGCTGTTAGCTGTTAACAAACTGTTAGCTAAATGTCAGTGAGTGTTTAGTGTGTCCTGCAGGGAGTTGAACTTTGACCCCAGTGTTTTCTGCAGCTTTTCCTCCAGTACTGGTCTTAAATTTTATCTCCATGATGCAGCGGGACAACCAGTGCGTTTCTTGGCCTCAGTGCTGCTGTAGTTCAGATGCTTCAGAACGAGGCAGAAGATGCTTCGCTGTCAACCTGTTGCTAAGCAACCGCTTCACTAAACCAGTCAGTCGCTTCTCATATGAACATTAAAAAAAAGAAACAAATTTTAAAATTTTTCCAAAAAACTAAAACATTTGAGAAATAGTAAAAACTTTTCTTCTGATCGGATTCATGTGTGAGAGACACAACCCAGCAGAACAGCATCTAGTGGGGGAGGGGCGAGGATTAACGAACATCAGACGCTCCCACAGTGTCAGAGCTGTGTGTGTGTGTGTGTGTGTTGATGCTGTCAGGATGTTGGTTAGTGGAGTTTTGTTTATGACTGTGGGATGAGAAGAGAACAAAACAAAAAAAAAACTTTGCATCACAGCGTGTGCGTGTACATATGTGTGTGTGCATGTGCAGAGACAGAAAGAGAGTGTGTGTGCATGTAGATTTCACAACCATCCTATTTACAGTTAACGGGAAACTATGATTAGAGAGAATGAAGATGGAGCGAAAGAGAGAAAACTCTCTCCATCTGAACCAAACACACACTTACTCTCTCTCTCACACACACACACACACACACACACACACACACACACACCCACACACACACACAGCGACATGTGTTTACCCAGGATCAGAGCAACACACTCTCATGCAGCCTGAAACCGCTTAGAGCACAGAAAGGAGCCGATCGGCCATGGCTTCCCATCTTCACTGTCCACACACACACACACACACACACGCACACACACACACACACACACACACCCACACACACATACCCACGCACACACACACCCACACACACACACACCCACACACACACACACACACAACACCAGTTACTGGGAAAGAGTTGTGTGTTATTATAATGATTCTGTGGTTTTTAGACTCCAGCCCACAGCATAATGCATCGTTGCCAATATCATAAATTTATTCATAAAGCTACACATTAACAGGCATTTAAAATAGGAATTTAAATAATAAATTGCTTTCTGCGCTCAGGCTGGATCTAAGATTAAACGATGATGAAGATCTCGTCGTTCTGCCGGTAGATGGATGAAAACTGCTTTGATTTGATTGATGGAATAATATTTTAGCACTATATTATTATACTATTTTAATGTCTCTGTCCACATGAAACATTACGGTGGGCCGCATTTGGCCCCCGGACCTTGAATTTGACACATCTGCTCTGAGGAAAGCTGTTTTTTTTTTACTTTGGTCATGAGACAAATAATTGTTTTCGATTCCAGAATAAATTTATTTTCTTAAACATGAAAATGCAGAACTGTAAAACTGACTGGAAGTTTGGTTCTCAGTGAATAAAATAGAAAAAGTTGGATAAATATGTTGTACAACAACAGAAGCTTAATTATCTAGTCAATGTTATGAGCAAAAACTAAATTCAGTAAAGAAAAACCATGTGGTAAAAAGGTTTTCTGGACAATAGATCGTCCCAGTTAGTATTGAGAGAAATGATAATATTGTTGTTTTGACACCATTTTCTGTAAATATGACGGTAATAATGCAGGAACACATCCTGAAAGAGCAACAGACTTTAAATATACGTTTTCATTAGAGAAACATGATCAAATTATCGATCTCCTTTTAATTTATCAGCGATTGATTGGGCCCGATCAAGATTCTCATTTTCTCTGAGATTCAGAAAATTATTATTTATAACTGAATCACAGAATCAGTTATAAATAACATTTATTTTTAACCACATTTTAACATAATGAAGTAAAAAATGGTTCAAATAAAATCGTCCCAATCTTTAATCTGAAACAGATCCGCTGTCTGTCGGCGTCCATTTTGTAACTTCGTTGGACGCTTTATGGTCGCCATGGAAACGGTACTGGAACATATGGAAGCACCAAAACAATGAGGAAGAAACTGCAAAAGTGAAAGACAGAAATCCAACCGGAAAACCTTTTTTTACTGAAATGAGTAAAAACATTTCAGTAAAGTGAAAACTTCGGGCAGAGCCAAAGTCGTACGATTCTTCGCTGAACGTCGTGATGGAAACGTTGTGCAGGGAGGCAAACAAAGAATGAAGGAGAAATTATTATCAACAATCGCTCTGATTCAACACTTTGAACTGAATGGTGAGATTGTTAAAGATCCCCCCAGTAGAAAGTCAACCGGTTGTCATGGAAACCAGGTGACTCAAGGTGGCGCTCTCCATCTCTCACACAGTGTGTTGCATTTTATTTCTTCACCCAAAAAGCAAAAATTTGTTGTCACTGATAAAAACATCTGATTAACCTCAGATATGCTTTAAAAATGTGTTTTGTGTGAAATGTTTTTCTCGGTGATTCTGTGATCGTGGAACTGTTTGTCCTTTTGGTTCAAATAAATCATTTCTTTTTATTTCACCCCCGACTGATTAAAACGGTGTTTCCTCCACTTAAAGCTGCCCGATTACCGACTTTCAAACATTTTTCTGTAAAACACGATAAAAATGAAGCAATTAGAGAGATTTTTAGGCAGCGGCTGTTGATAAGTGCGCTGGAGGAAAATTGCTTCCAGTTTGAGCAGAACAAAGTGTTTGTGCTGCGGGTCGGCCATTAAAGCGGCCGGCCCGCTTTTAGGACTAATGAACATAATTGGAGCGGGTCGGATCTCTGACTCGGTTAATCGTAATGGACGGGACTCGGCTCCGGCGGCGGCTCACCGGCCGGCCGGCTCGCTGCTCTCGCTGGTCCTGGGAAAGGAAAACTTTGGAGCCGCAGGAGGAAACATGGACATTGTCTGTCTTTTCGTCCATCTTTGTCCAAATATTGAGTCTCTTCTGAAGTGTCTCCTTCATCCGTTTATTTAAAAGCTCTGGGCTCTGAGTACACACACTCGCTTTAATTGAACTCTGCAGCTTTTGGTTCACATCCTGGACGCCTTTGTCCAGGACGACAGAAAACTCAGACATAGCAGCTGCGTTTTCTTTCGCATGTTCGCAAAACTTAGTATTCTGCTAATGTTGAATAAAAACTGTTTCACAGTTGATGTGTTTTCATAAACTAAGAAACTGAATTAAAATCCCACACAAATAAGTTTGTCTACACAATAAGTCATTAAAAAACACGCCACTTCATCATCCTCCTACCACTTCCTGTCTTCTTCTTTGTGGTTTCTGCCAGTAGCAACATCCTGTTGTTGATCATGTGATGTAGAAAAAGGTTTTCCACCACAAATTTTGCAAAATAAACTAAAAACCTATTTAGTTCTATTAATCAAGCAATCATTAAGTGGTGATTGGAAACCAGCTACTGACTTTATTTGACGAAATGAGGGTAAAAATAAACACAATAAAACAATTAATGTGTCCATTTTTTATGATCAGAAACAACCAAAGCGCAGCTGAATGAATATTTAACCATTTAATGGATCAGAAACGATTCAGTCAGCCAGATGGAGAAACGAGTCTCAGCAACATAAAGACTTCATAGTGACCTTTGACCTTTGACCTGAAGACTGGACTTGGACTCATGGGCAAAGCCTCGAGAATACATTTTGACTTTTGGTCTGAGATCTGACTTTGAGGTGTTTGTAAAAATGTTGTTTTCTAATTTTGTCGTCCGACTGCCAGGTGATAAAATGAGAATCAGACTTTGCAGAGACGTCATCTCAGTGGTTAGCGTTAGCTCTGATGATTTTTTACATGCGCAGCAATTTAGAATTAGTATAGCTCAGTTTTTCAGCTCATTCTGTTTTTTCAGCACTAACAGAAACTGTTAGTGCTAGCTTATGCTAACACTAACAGAAACTAGTGTTAGCTTCTGTTCATTTTTTATATTTTTCCACCAGTCTCTGTTAGGATTAGCATTAGCTTAGCTAAGATTGTTCTTTAGTAAATCAGCACTTAGTGAAGCTAACGCTTTGGTCAGCTGTGTCCAACACTGGCAAGAACTCCAGCTCATTTAAATGCAAGCACATATTATCCATTTCAATCATGGTGACCATTTTGAAAAATGTCTGCCAGAAAAATTAAACAAAAGATCAAGAAATTACTTATGACTTCTATGGTTCAAAATATGAAGGCTGTGATTTGACACCAATCGCATTCATTTAGATGGAGATGTTAGTGCAAAAATTTCTTTTCCTTCATGACCATGGCGGCCATCTTGAATTTTTAAGCATTAAGAAGAAAACCTGATGATATCGGAGCAAAGTTTTCGGCCCGACGAATTCATTTGCATCTGACTGCAGCTGGAAATATGCAGGTATCCTCCCCATGTTCAGACCGGTATGTGTGTATGTGTGTATGTTGGTGTGTGTGTGTGTGTGTGAGCATGTGTGCGTGTGTGTGTGGTGTGTGTGAGAGCATGTGTGTATGTGGGTGTGTGTGTGTGTGTGTGTGCACGTGTGCGCAGCAGCTGTGTACCTCTAAATGGCCGTTCCTCTTTGAGCCTCTAAAGAAAACAAAGCGTCTCCATTCTTCTTCTGTTATTTGTTATGCAGCAGCCGGATCTCAAGCTACCGCCGGCGGCCATGTTTGACTGCTGGCAGCGGCCGCCATGTTTGACTTCCCTCAGCTCTTAATGATGGTCCAGGAAAGCAGCTCCTAATTCTGCTCAGAGTGTTTCTCTCTCTCTCTCCGCTCTCATTGTCTCCGCCGGTCTCTATTGTCCCCCTGGCCGGCTGATAGCTTCACTTTATTTACCAGCTTAACTTCCTAATCTCTGGACAAACGACTTCTGCTAATGACTTTCTCAGTGGCTTCGGGGTCAGAGGGGGAGCAGCAGCAGTACTCATGCATGTGAGCGCGCCCTTTGACCTCAGGTGCCCTGCAGGTGTGTGGTGCTGCGTGGCAGGGGTGGGGTGCATTCCTTACTGGTTTTACTGGGGGAGGACAGACGGACAAAGAGCAGCTCTGTGGATGAGAGAAGACAGAAGGACTTTGTTTGATGTTCCGTTCCCAGCAGGAATTTTGTTAGCGGCACTTCCTCTAATCCTTTCAGAATAAAGTCCTGCTTTATTCTTGGTTGAGACATCAGAGTCTTTAACTTGTTACAGCAAAACGTTTTCACACCCTCTGAGCATAATCATAGCCTTTTCTGTTTGTGTTTCCCTCCTTGTGAAGAGAATGAAGCCAATCAGATTTATTAAACACACCTGGTGGGGTTCCTCAGGTGTTGGGCCCCAGATTATTCAATTTGTATATAAAGGACATAGTCAAACTATCAAACTCGATCAAATATATTATATTTGCAGATGATACTGATGTCTTCTGTCCTGGAGAAAACCTCCAACAACTCTCAGAGGTGATTAATACAGAAATGACAAAAACTACAACATTGGTTCAAAAACAGTAATTATCACTAAATTTAGACAAAACTAAATTCATGATATTTGGAAACTGTAATAAACAAGAAATTAATGCAATCAAAATAATTACTGACATCGTTGATTTACGACGAGTCCATGAGACAAAATTTCATAATAGATAATGAATTGATTGGCTGCACAGTGGCGCAGTTGGCACTGTTGCCTTGCAGCAAGAATGTCCTGGGTTTGATTCCCGGCCCGGGGTCTTTCTGCACGGAGTTTGCATGTTCTCCCTGTGCATGGTGGGTTCTCTCCGGGTTCTC
>CAEGAD010070591.1:0-24641 GCA_903067055.1 Poeciliopsis paucimaculata | reverse complement strand
TAGAGAGAGAGAGAGAGAGAGAGAGAGAGTAAAATTGACTCTTTTGAGATTCACATCGTGTTATAATGTTTTTTCCCTCTTCAAAAACATTCCTGGAGTTTTGCCTTGATTCTTTCATGCATGTTTGAGAAATCCGTCAAGATGCAGCTCCACCTTGAATCTGAAGTTTCCAAACTTCCACCTCACAGAGCACAACTTCCCTGTGACCCCCCACAGGGGTATGACTATAATTTTATCCCATAATATTGTCTGTCTGTCTGTCTGTCTGTCTGTCTGCATGGATGGATGGATGGATGGATTACTTTATTGATTCCCAAAGGGCGGAAATTGGTTTGTCCCAGCATAGCACACAACAATAATAAAAGTAAAAAGGTAAAACCAAAAATGAACAAATAAATAATAGTGAGTTACAGTCTTAAAGACACATCACTCAATAAAGCAAAAAAAATGATCATTATCATTTCAAACAAACGACTCCAGAGTTCACGTGTGCTAATGTCATGACTGAGATAGTAACAAGAACTTTTACTTGCAAAATTGTCCAACATGTCGTCCGTCCAGCGTTTTAAACAGCTCTAAAACTTTCTCTTTCCAAAGGTCTTAACTTTTGTGAAAAGTGCTGCCCTTTATTATTTCAGCCCATATGTCCTGCTGGTCTTGTAGCAGGGAGTATCTCTGCTCTCTGTCGAAGGCGTCTGCAAGGGATGTTTGGCTTGAACTCGCATCCTGCTGAAGCTTTTCCAGGTTTGGATGTGGAGGGTGCCAGTTTTCGTTTAAAAACATCTTATATCTTTCTGATGCAGTGCAGCAACAGGCTTTGGAAATAGAGGGAGTTTTTATTTTGTTTGTTTTTCAACATTATGCTGCACTTACAGTAACTCTAGATATTAAATGCATGTCTTTTTTTACCTTTGGAATCTGGATTCACATTTATCCTCTTTCTTTTTATGTTGAACTGGTTCACACAAAAACACTACTTACTCATAGAGGTATAAAACACGACTAAACAACCTTGTTGACAATTCTTCAGGGGTGCTAATTGAGAAAATAGTTTGCGGATTTCTATAAAAATACAAAAAAACTGCGACCGGATGTCTTGTGATCCAAAATTTCCATGATGGTTTGTTGGGAGAGATCCATTTGTTGAAAATTGAACAGGAAAACATAAAAAACAAGAAGTAGTTTGAACAAAGCAAACCCTCTAATCTCAGAGAAAATATGAAAAAGTACTAAACCCCAGGTAAGGTGGAGGGTAGCCAAAAGCACTTTTGACAAAACTTCCACCATGTGCAGTGAATCTCCACAGGCCGGCTCGGTTTTAATCTGTGAAAACAATACGCTTCCAACCATGCAGCGCAGCCCAGGAGCTTTAAAAAGAAGAACAATAGATGGCAGTGTTAGGCACCTCCAAATGTTTGGAGCTAAGCTGCACTGAACAGACAATTCAGCAGCTGGAAGAAAGTCACAGTGGGCGGCTGGTTCGACATCAAAGCACACAGTCACAAAGATACAGAGGAGAGGATATATGCCTAAATGTCTGTTTTGTGCAAAGAGCGAATTGTGACTTTAATCCATTTAGGTGCGTACCTCCTCCAAAAAGGATCCTCTGAATGTAAGATGAGTAATAAAGCAAAAGGAACTACATCCATGCTTTACCTTAATCCCACACACTCGTTTTTTGTCACTAATCTGACAGATTTACACCCTTTTATTACCTGAATACGCCGCCCTCCACATAATTCACCTCACCGAGGATCCTTTTGGAGCATGTTTAAGTTGTGGGAGCTATTCTTTGTGCTTTCCGAGAGCCCGTTATCTGAGACAACAGCTGAATAGACTTGGAGGGGGTTAAAAAAAAAAAAAGGTGTAGCGCAAGCTTCCAGTGAAGCAGAAGCAGTTTAGTGTTAGAGGCAGCTGTGAAAGTTCGGCCCTAAATAAACTTTATGGAGTTGTTATTCCATCCGGATTTTAAAATATAAGCACTGTAATTAGAGAATCCTTTAGAGGACATGCTGTTAAAAGTTTAGGGGGGGGAAATAAAAAGACAAAAAAATAACTTCCATTTTCGCACTTTATCCTGAAGAGGAGCAGAATGAGTTATCGGTACTTGTGGTGTCGGTGGAAACCTTCCCACCGTTTCCATTACGCCGCCCGGGTCGTCCTGCTCTTTTGCTGTTCTTCTCTTGCAAAAACTGATTTGCTCATTTGCTCGGTTGCCAAGGATATTTATGAGTTTTTGGCCGCCGACGCACTCAAATAAGCACACTCTCGCTGTTTCCACGGCGAACCGCAGCGATCAATGAAGGGTTCCAGCCTCTGACTAAACAGAGGCCGTCGTCACGGCGAGCCGCGCTGCCAGGCCGCTCATTAACGCCGCTCGCGTGGAAGTGGTTACAGATAAAGATTGCTTGTCATAGTTTTGCTTTTTTTCTATATATATTCTTCTAAATTGACGAACCGATTTTAGGAGACTGAATGGTAGGAGTTTCTGCCGCGGCTCCTTGTGGCGGGAAGGTTTTCTTTTATGGTTTCACGTTCACCTCTCTAACCCTGCGGCCTCGGATGCACTCGGAGGTGCTTTTTCCACATGTGCTTTCGAAGAGAACATCTCCCCAGTTGGTGTTGAGTGGGCGGAGGTGAGTTTTCATGAAACGGCTGAGTGAGAGGTTGCTTGTTTTCCCTCAAGTCTCCGGGGGATTTCCCCTCTCATCTCGGCACTGTAAACCAGCCGCTGATGGACGTCTCTGTTTGTCAGGTGCTCGTATATTTGGCGCCTACCGTTGCCCACAGCGATGAGGCTGCCAGGGCAGGATGCCTTCTCCAAGAGTGCTGGGGAACATTATATTTCACATTATCTCAGAACAATAGGTCATTTCCTGCTCGCTGCGGGCCAGAGAGGCTGATCAAGAGCTGCCTAGCTCCAGGAAGGGAGCAGAGAGTGCAGGAGCAGGTTGGCGTCTAAAGATGGAGAACTGATGGTACTGATGAAAAGTTCTTAAGCTGCCTCTAGAGTAAAGTGTAGTCCTGGAGTGTAAATGAAGCATAAATTTGAATAAAATGTGTGTGGAATTTTCAGAGTCGACCCACACAGTCCAGAGGATGAGCCCCGTTGAGCGTGTTGATCCGCAGACGTCCTGCAGTCTTTGATGCAACATCGACGGGACGAGGATCACGGTCCTGTTTCCATTCAACGCTTCTTTCATGAAACAATTCGAGTCAGGTGTTAGCCACTTCTTGACCTTGTCCGTCATATTTCTGAAAGCATGGAAGTAGCGAGTGGGGCTTAAAGTCAACCATCCGCTGTTACGCCGTCTGAGGTCGTGACAGTCCCATAACGGTCAATTTATGAAAGGTTAAGCCAGCTGAGGGGAGTGATTGTGAGAGCAGTCAGCTCAAACCCGACTGGGTACAACATGATTTTTATTGCCTTTAACACTCTGTGGATGAATCAAGCTTGGAAGAGATTGCTTGACTTTCAGGAGTCGCAAAGTCGCAACTTATTAAACTACAAAAGAGGCACTTTTTATTTCAAACATATGTCGCTGGCCGCTGATGGACTTCTGATGGGCAATCCGGTACTCTCCATCTCAGATTTTACTCAGAGCATTCATGGAGCTGGTTCTCAGTGAAACCGTACCAGTGATCGGGGTCTTTGACACCGGTGCCGTTTGAAACCAGGTCTTAGAGTGGAACTTTTCGGGAAGTACTCTGAGGTACTACACAGGTGGAAAGGCGCGCGTTCAGAACGCATGCAGATAACAGCAATAAGAAAAAATTTAAAAAGAAGGCAGATAGCATTGCATTGTGTGTGATACTTAACCTTTTCAGTTGAGCACATCCTCTGGAAGACACGGGTGTTACATGAGCTCCAGGGTTACCATAGAGATAAGATGGAGGTTAAGGGGAAAAGCCCATGTATTTTTCGATGACTTGCGAACATCACAGTGCCATCTAGTGTCCTGGCATGTCAACTACAGCAGATCCGAGGTGTCTTGGCAGTCTCTTATAGATGTGGAACTTTTCTCCAATCAATATCTGAAAATAGCAGCAGTTTCCAAACAGCGGTCTAGTGCATACAAAGACCTTTACCTGTTAGGTAAAAAATTATACCTGAATTAATTTCTGTTGCATGTGCTGCGTCAAAATCAAATTCATGTTTTTATATAATTAATTGAGGCAATAGATGCTTTATTACATCATTATACATAAAAGTTTATATTTGTTAATTCACTGATAAAGTCCACATTATTTTTCTATCAACACAAATGCAATTTTATATTCCTAATGGAGTAAATATGCTCCTTATTAGTTTTCAATGCTCCTATTTTTGTTTTAAAAAAATCAGTGCAGGGAGTTATGTGATTCTCTACATACAACAATTATCACATGCATTTGTATTTCAGTCAGTAGAGACAGACTTGCCTCTCAAAGACTTTTCTTAGACTTGTGAAGAATATCTTTGAAGGAAAAGTGGGCTTGGTGCAAACAGATGGAAGTTATTGTGTTCACATAAAAACTGCGACCAACAACTCTGGGTATAGTTAAGAGTTGGAGGCAGTTAACCTCCTCTGTGTTGTGCTGTTCTGTGAGGCCACGGTGTTAACACTGAGCCCTAATCCGCGGCTGCACCTCCTCGCTGACTCACCTCCGCCTCCGTTTATCCCAGATTGTTTGGAAGTTGCTAACTCTCTGCAGTCACTCTTGGAAAGGCACGAGTGTGTTGGTAAATGAGAAAGATTTCAACACGCTGTTATTGCAGGTAAAACAAGCCGGAGTCCGGCTAAAGTCACTGGCTCGCACTCAACCCCACCCAGATCCACGTGAGCATTAAGCCCGGGCGCCAAAATGCTGCGCAACCCCCTGGAAAGACCTCCGTACCGACTGTTCCTTCTCCCCCCTTCTCAGGCCCTTTTCTTCGTGTTGCGTAACCGCTCCTGTGTTGTATTATTGAAACGTTTGGCTCTGATTAGTGCAGCAGATGAAAAAGCTAAATGCTAATGTGTGATTTCCCAGGGGGCCGCGGGGGCTTCATGGGCTGCAGGTGTTTGCGGAGGAGGAGGTGGAGGAGGAAGGCTTTTAAAGCACATCAGTGCCAATTACACCGAGCATTGTTTGTGTTTTATGTTACTCATCGGGGCAGGTAAACACTCCGGGTCTGCCTCAGAAAGGGTTTCTTAAGGTGACACTGGATACCAGTTGGTGCTGGAGCACTCTTCCTCCTCCCTGCACATGGAGTGTGTGATCTATTAAAGTCAGTCAGGCATTAAATATGAAGAAATACAGCACGTCTCTTTCACTCTGCTCTCGCGGCAGAGCATGGTATTGATTATCCTCATGGACACACATCCGCCCCCTGGTCACAGATCTGTTGTTTTCATCTCAGGATGATACCTGGGCTTTTACTTTAACAACTGAACATGGCAGACCCAATGTGAATCTGCTTTGTTTTAATACCGGAGCTTATTTTTTACAGGCCTGGTTCATAGGGGTGTGCTGACAGCCTCCAGCTTCAAGACTCTCCGTGAGAAACTGATGCTGACTTTAAGGGTGTATTCACACCAGTCCTGTTTAGTGCACTTTACTCAAACTCTGGTTTGTTTGCCTAGAAAGTTCCATTTATTTGGGGAGGTGTGAATGCACAAACGAACTCTGACGCAGATCATAAAAGCTTTAGACAGATTCTGGTCTCTGTGCAGTTGAAGTGAACTCTGCATATGTGAATGCTGAGTGGACCAGAGAGCGCTCCAAAAGAAGGAAGCGGACTTAAGTGCAGATCCTTCTGGGTACAACTAAAACAAATGCACATATCTAGTGCAGGTGGGATAAATGACTGGTGATCTTTTACCAAGGACAAAGGAGAAACGGTACAGCCTCTAAAATTTGACGCCACTCCATTTTTGTTTGCATTTTGTGAAGAAGGAAGTTGTGCTCTGCGTCTTCAGAGGTTTTTATCTCATTTCCTTGAACTGTTCTTGGTACAGCGCCACCACAGGCAGGGAGGGGAACATGTTGTTCAAAGGGTTTTGTTTGTTTGTAAACGTAACAGATGTTGCAGTTTTGGTCTCCAAAACAAAGGAACGTTTTTCCTCTCCTGATAATTTTCTACTTTTCAGAATTCAGACAGTAATTCAGGGTGCCACACTGCCAGAAATATTAAAAATAATAATAATATATATTTTTTACTTTTCACTACCATACATAACTACTAGTTTCGTTTCTTCTCCGTTTCTCGTGCATTGTCCTCTGTCTTCCCAAACCCCCAGTTGGCCGTGGCAGAGGTCTGCTCAGACTGAGCAGGTTCTGGTTCTGGTTCTGCTGGAGGTTTCTTCCTGTTAAGGCGTTTTCCTCTTCACTGTCGCTACATGCATTCTCAGTGCGAAGGTTTGCTTTAAAGTCAACGACAACACAAGTGATCATCTTCTATTGCTACAGAGTCATCCAGGAGGAGAGATTGCTGCAAGTCAATGACTTGTTGCAATTTGGCTTCTGCTACCTTTAATCAATCAATCAATCAAATTTTATTTGTATAGCACATTTCAGCAGCATTGAAAAGCATTTAAGTTTTTATATCTTTTTACTAGTATAGCTAAAGAAATGCTGGTATAAGAAAGATACCAGATACTGGAAGCGGACTAGTTCAAGCGAAACATCAATATTGCAGCAGAAGCCTCTGACCAATAACACAAACATGTCACAAAAAGCTCTTCGCAAAACAGTCCAACCCGGGTCCGGTGTTGAGAAGTGGAGGAAGACGCCTCCCTGCGTACAAAATGACGCAATTTTGTTTGCACAACTACGCCAATGTGAGCTGATTTCAAGCCTTCAGTTGAAGTACGGTTACACCCTTGCTCCATTTCCATCCTTCCAGAACAGCCTATTCTTCTCAGAATTTCTGCTGTGCTGAGCAGTCTGTACTGCTGAGCCTCCAGGCCTCCTTTCTCTTTCCCTTCATTTCATTTTCTTCTACAGTACATCACCACAGATTTATCACCCAGTGCTGTTTTCAGCCCCTAAGCATGGGATAAGCATTGGATCGGTGCAGCGGGGAGGGGGCCGAGGAGGAAGAGTCTGCCGTGAAGACGCAAGGTAAGGAAAGAAGGACGGAGAAAAATAACGGGTCTAAAAAGTGTGAGTCATGTAAACGCTGGCGAGGAGAAAAAAGGGGGATGAGGATAATTGATTCTGACGACCCGAGTCGGATGGCGGTCTTCCCCAAGGGGGAGACGGTGAGTGGATCCCAGCTAGAGTCACTGTCGCGAGGCGGGCAGGAGGGACAGAGGAGTAGAGGTGGGGAGAGTATTTCTTCGTGTTTCACTTTTAAAAATTGAACCCATTCTGTGGTCTTGATTCTCCTTAAAGAAATAAAACGCATCACATCAAGACCCACCTACTTTCGACTGGCCAATCGACCGTCCACAGCATCACGCCTCACATTCATGAGCTCGCTGAGCCATCAAAGTCATGGTGGATACTTCTCCATTGCCCTCTTTTAATTCTGGTTGTTGGAGAAAAGAAACAAAAGGGGAAATGTTGGGCCTCCTGAAGACAAATCTCACTTTTCCTTCCCATGTTCTGTTCTCCACAGAACAGCTCCCCTCCTCTTATTAGTCCCCGCCCATGGCTCCTTGGAGCCAGACTAAATAAATTAATTACACATTCAGATGCCTGCTCACTTGCTGACCTTGTTAGCTTTTCTTGCGCTACAGCAAACAGAAACCTCCTTGTTTGCGTGTGTGTGTGTGTGGAGTGTCTGCATTGATGGTTGCTGTAGGTGTGTATGCGTGTGTGTGTGTGTTTGAAGGATCTGTTCGTCCTCCAGCAGGTCTGATTCGTTTAACCTTACGTGTAAGAGTGATCAGTAAATGTAGGTTACGGCTCAGGCAGACGCAGCTCCCCAAAGGCAAAGAGTGGGATGAGCATCCGGTCGTTTCACCACGTTCCCCGGAGCTAAAATGACTACAGAAAGATGCTCTCTGTCTTGTTTGAATTCTATTGGACATTCACACACACACACACGCACAGACGCATGCAAAGACAGACATAGAAGCCGCTGTGAGACTGAGGAATGAAGACGAGGCAACAATTAACAGGAAAAAGCTTGAGACAGGAGAGACAACCCACTGTAGGTATTAATCAGCCATAGAGGAGCATGGAAGCTAATCCGACAGATACAAGGCTTTATGCACAGCACTTCCGGGACTTGAGACGGTGAGTTATTCGAGTAGAGAGGAGAGGACAGGAGCAGATGGCAGGCCTCCCCCTGGGGCGGACGGCGCCCAGCCCGCAGAACGCTGGGAGCTCTTGACCATCTGGACCAAAAGGCGATGAGCAGCAACCCTGTAGCGGATTTCCCAGTGAAGCATCATGGAAAAAGGAGGTCTCACTTCGAGCAATGTCACCGACAGACATTCCATCAGCTCCGCGTGAAAATAAACCGTCCCCTTTATTGAGTTGAGTGGCGTGCAAAAAAAGCGGATCTGATGTTCCGGTTGCGTAGAGATCAAAGCAATGTCAAATGTTTGCATCTGTCGAAGCTTTCAAGCATTGATAAGGAATGTTTTTACTTGCCACAGTGAGGTAGTTTTCAAAATCCCAAGTGACTAGACGTATTAAAACCAGGCTGTCAGGTTGCCCAGGGACTCAGCATGTAGGTGTGAAGTGGAAAGATCACTATGAAAGTGCACATCTTTATGAAACATGGTTAACTTTAAAGGATGACCTACAAAGTCTTCACCTTTTAGAATCACAAGCACATATATACAAAAGTTTTTTTCCACTAGTACTTATCAGCGCAGCCCAACTCAGCTCTACTCTACAGTTTGGGCAGTTCTTCATTGCCACTGAACAACAGCTCTAATGGGTGGGGTCATCACACAGTCAGGTGACCTCAGAGTTCAGAAATATGTACGATATAACCGGTACGTTACACAAACACTATGCAATAATTGAGAATGTCAGCTGTATTAAAAATTACATGGAAGACAAATAAAAAATTCTGCAAAGTGGATTATTGTAAGCAGAGATCTCAAATCACTTCAGGGCCGGTGTCCTGCAACTTTTAGATGTTTCTCTGCTTCAGCTCACCTGCCTCCAAAATTAGCTCATTAGTAGAGCTTTGTAGAGCTTGACTGCATGCTAGTGAGGCCATTCAAATGTGTAAGACAAGAGAAATCTAAAAGTTGCAGGACTGTAGCCCTTGAAGAATGTAGTTTAAGACCACCATTGTAAGGGAAGTTGCTCTTGTGATGCAACCAATGAATCCAACCCAGAGCTATTCAATGACCGATAGTCTTCTAACATAGCATTTTATCCCTCTGTACATTTGGAACTCCAGAAAAGTAGGTTCTAAAAATGGAGTTACGATTGAGTGACCTCTCTCATGGGGTCATCTATTGCGATGGTTAGTTTTTACAAATACCAGTCGGAAGGGAGTCGCTGTTGTGATGCAACCAATGACTCCACCCTCTAGCCAATCAGCAACCGACAGTCTTTTAACATCAGATTTTCAGCCTAACTCCACACACATAGAATCCCTTCAAAGTAGGTTCTGCAAGAGGGACTGGTACCAAGAAACCATTACTAGTGGAAAACCGTTTGAACCATGTAGAGCTGAGTCAAGCACCATTGAGTACATACAAGTGGATACAGACCAAAAATCTTACATATTTGGAAAGTGGAAGCAAAAATGAAACCTGATTGTCAGCCTCTTAAATTGAAATCTGTGAAGATCTTCCATTTACAGTTTTCGACTATTTTATGTGACAGTTTTGATTTTGATTGGTAAAGCTCTTTAGTGAGGGACAGTTTCTTGGATCTTGAAATCTGAATCCCATCTGGCCAATAGAGCAAACACCATTACAGCCAAGCATCTACGGCTTCTTGTCCTCCCTGGTCGCTTCTTTCTCTGCTCCATTTAGAGCTGCAGCCCCGCTTGGATCGATGGCTTTCTCCAAGCCGCCCCGCCATCAATTATTTACCTGATCAGCACCGCTGCTCATTAGATGACTAATCTGGGAGGGTGAGGAGAGCCGGGACGTTGCGTTGAAACCTGAAACCGAGAGGCAGCAGAAGAAGAGAAGGGCGGATCCAGGTCTCCAGATTCATCGAAAGTAGGGAGGCACCCGTAGATGTGGGGCAACCGATTTGTACGCCCGGGTTCTGTCACTGGGTAGAGTTAGATTACTCTTGATGAAGGTGCGCATGTATCGCTGTCAAAGTCAACATGCGGTCCAAAGCGTCACGGCTGTTAGTGCATTAAGAAAAAACGGCATCAGAAAGTGAATGAGGGGGGCCTTCAATTAGGCTGAGTCTGTGAGCAGGACTCCGGTTTCACCCCACCTAAGTGGTTCACAAAAACATCTGTGGTCAGTGTGGGTCACATTTTTACTGTCCCATAAATCTCTCCCCTGGTATCCCTCCATGTGACTCCAGTTCTGTTATTCCAAGTGTCCCTGCATGTTGTTTGGCGCTCTTGTTTCATTCCTGCCAGCTCCGCGAAATCAGGGTCAACCGTGGAAGAGACGACAAAACCCGAACAGGTACAAATTAGAGCGCTTCACTATTAATCCCTCGTGCTTTCTCGCTCGGTCCCGACACTTCCAAAGCTGTCTTGAAGGGGGGTGTTGCTCAAAGACGGAGATAAAGAAGGAGAGCAGCCCCCAGCTCTCCTGATCACACACAGGCGAGGTGTATGTGTGTGTGAGTGTATTTGGGGGTGTTGCTTTGATCTCCCTTGTCCCCCCCTGAGAGCCACAGCGAGGTGGGAGTGCACTGTGAAGGCTGTGCTACACGTTAGCTCTGATTAAAAGGAAATATGCATCACTGTACAGCGAGCTCCTTTTTATCTGCGCCTGCGATGAGGTGCGATGGCGACACTAGATTGAGACCCGGTTTGTGCTCGTGTGGCAGCATTATCTGCGTTCTGGAAGCCACCCTGGGGTGACCTGCCCTCATTTCAAACCCTCTGGATGCTCGGAAAGTGGAGAGTTGTTTGTTTGGGCGACGGCAGGAATTATGCCGGCGCTGCACTTTGACCTTATGATACAAGGTTGTGCTCTTTCGAATCAATTAGAGCTGAAGATGTGCATTCCACAGCGGCCTGTGGAACACCACGGCAAGGGACAAACACCCCATTTCCCAGGAACTGTAGTCTCAATGTAGGTGGAGCTCAGATCATTAAATATGAAGCCGTTGTACCACACAGCCTGTGTTTTTGAGAGTTCTTGTCGGAGGATCACAACTTCAACTTTCGCAGGACAAACGAAGGAAGAACAATCTAAAGTTTTTAATCTTCCATCTCAAATTGACAGCTGGAGCATTGAAACTTGGACACAATTAAAAATATATATATTTTCAATAATAATTCAAGCTGTTTGATATATGATAGCTGTACATTGAAAAAAATAACCAAATACTCCTTGAATCTAAACGCACTGTGACACTAAATCAGGCAGATGGAAGGCCCGCGAAGTGGGGGAGGAGCACAGAGGTGAGGCAGATGTAGGTTACCAACAACCCCTTGGCTTCCCCCACTTTGCTTGATCCTCCTTCACTCCACACACTCTTCTCCAGTTAATACCAGGCTCCAAAACACTTTTTCTGAGCACTTTCACCGTTTGTTGTTGCCTTTTGTTTCTGTTAAAACACACCGGTTTAGCAATTCGTCTCCGCCAAGACTACATGAGAGCCTAAATAAAATCTGTCACATCAACTTTCCTGTCAGATTTCAGATGCGTCTCATCAGCCTCTTGTCAGTGAACCTAAACGGGGCAAAGGAAAGAGAATATTGACTATGAAACATGTCAGAAAGGGCGACAGAAGAATCGGGCTCTGTCGCCCAAGAGATGGAAGCTCATTTAGGATTCCCAGTTAAAACTGTACAAAGGATGATCCACTGAGACTTGTCACGCTCATCATGCTGCCTGGGACTCTGTGTGCTCTTAGCAGTCAACCGAAGACAACCTGGACCTGAACGTTAATAAAAAATGTCTTTAATTCCACAAAGCTCCACTCACTCCTTCCTAGTGGAACAAAGTGGAAGAAAGCTTCTTGAAACTACTTTTTATTGGGTTTTCACTGAATGAAAATCTAAAGAAGCTACTAAATTAGATGATTAGCTTTGGTTACTTTCTCTGTTTTTGCTGTTACAACCCTTTGAGTGAGTCCAGGGTGGCACAGGGTGTAACATAAATTGTAGATTAAAAGTAAAGCCAGTCATTTACTTTCCATTAGTCCACTGGTTCAGAGCCTGACTAACACAAGGGAAGTAAAAAGACTTCAGGGTTTCCAAGGCCAAATCAACAAACAAAAATGAATTACTTCGAGGTTAAAAACAAAATCTGAACAAAAAAAACAAACTACAATATCTAAACTCTGGCTGGCCACAAACACATGGAAGAAAATGGCAGAGAAACCAAGCTGCCCATCTAAACACTAAAATGCAAGAGTTCAAATGTCTACATGACCTAAACAGAATTTGCTGCAACACTGGGGACTCTGTTCAGAGTTAAAACACAGAAATACCTGGCACCAGACCAGGAGCTGCGTTTCAATCACAAATGTATGCAAATCTTTGTCAATATTCCGCCAATGTAGAAGAACACAACATATGCAATTGAAGTGTTTCCATTAAATAAGAGATGCAATTAAAATCTCATGTGAATACATTTGTGATATCAAGAAACATGTTGCGCCTTCATCCTCCAACTATTTCCTATAGTTTTTTTCTTTGTGTTTAGCGCCAGTGGCAACATCCAGGTGTTGATCATAGTTTGGATGCGCAAAACACATTTCCATCGCAGTTTTGTGAAATAAATAAACTTCGACACAACCAAAAGAGAAAAACCCATCTCATCTTAGTGCCAAATGTTTCATCAAAAACATGTTTGTTTTTTTTAAACAAATGTATTTTCGAAATCACAAATTGCACAATATAGCCAATGGAAACATTTGGCTCACTTTTGCATTTTTGCACTGCCCTGATGAGAAGTGATTCCAGGTGTGACAGCAAACATGAAAACAAAAAGGGAGCAAAGGTCCACTGCCCCCTACAGGTCAGTGGATGTAACATTTGCAAAAGAAAAATTTTCAACTGTAAAAAGGGAGAATCCAATGTGTGAATACAAGTCAAAAAAGGTTTTAAAAAACGGGACCACTACAGACAAAATTTTGGACATTGTATTTCTTTTAATAACAATATCTGGATCTTTAATGGTTGACAGATTTCATTAAAAATGTTGAGCAGGTAAAACCTAAAAATAATCATAAAAATTTATGCCTTTTTGATTTAATGAATTTTGTTGCCTGCCAGAAGTTAGAATTTGCCAATTTCGACTAAAAGTTTGGACATTACTGCTAGAGAACATCTCAAGTTATTGTAAATGTGGATAACACTCCACTACTACTAATAAATATCTGCCTGTAAATGCTCTACATCCTAACATTTTTGAAGGATCGCCGGGGTTTTACGTTTCCATTCACACCTCTGAGTGAAACACTGATGTGACTCAACAACCAGCCAGCTGTTGGCAGCAGAGTCAGACTCTGTTTGGGTTGAATGTTGAGTAAACCCTGGGAATCACTGCTAGCCTGTTCCACGGCGTTTTAAAGGCACTGTATTTTGGGCTACTGTAACTTGTCACTTACCTCATCTGAACCAGTCATCACAGATGTCTGCTTCTGTTTTCACCAAACAGAATTATGAAGTTCAGGAAGAGCCTCTGATCAGGTATAGGTTGCTAAAGGAGAAGAAAAACTTACAAAAAAAACGCGTCAACCCGCAAAAGTCTGTTAAAGAACAACATGACATCATCAACGAACAACTTTATTCTCACATCAGGTTCTTCAGGTACACAAGCAGTCACAAGCACAAAACATTTTCAGTCTTTTTTCCTTCCTTTGTTTAGTTTCGTTTTTTTATTTACCCGGGTGAGCATCAGCGTGTTAAAGTGAATAAAACGTGAGTTTTTCCATTTCCAAGCGCGGGTTCCTCCTGTTGCTGAGGAACGAAGAGACCGACCCTGAACTCTGTCACTTCCTGCCTGATGTTTAAGGGCTTGAGAAAAATACTAAATAAAGGACAACTCACCGACGACCCCCACAGTGGAGCTTACTGTAGCCGACCCCCATCGGTGCTTTGGCCTCGGCTCAGACACAAAGACCGCTCTGCATGGCTTTTGTCGTAATCATATCTGCACCTGCATTCTTCCATGTGGACAGAACAAAGCAGCCGATTCACTAGTGACTCTGTAAATATAGAGATTTTCTTCTTAATATATATATCAAGGTATTCTATCCATAGAATAATGTCTATGTAGCATATATTTTTATATATATTTACTTTTGGTAATTTTTTTAAAACATTCAGGTACATTCACTTGACCCTGGGGACTATTTTTTATATGAAACATAAACACAGACATATGGTGCCAACATGGGTTGGCATGTAATAATGCCAACCCAACCATGAAACGGGACATTAAAGGGATAGTTTGGGTTTTTTGAAGTGAGATTTTATGAAGTTGGCAGTAACAGATACCCCATCTATAACGGATAGTCAGATGCACTAGCGAAATATTTATGTCTATGGGACACAACAAGCCAGATTAGCTGATAACCTTCAAATATTTAGCCATGAATTTGTTGTTGGGATTATGGTATACTGAAGCTATTACAAAGTTTCAGAACTCCCTCTCTCACCTGTTGTGGATTACTCATCATCTGGCTGCTAAACTTCTTCCCTTGCTTATAAAAAAGTCACAAATATAGTCATTTGGCAGTACTTCTGCTCATGAAACCAAAGGTCCAGGTGCAAAAGTACAGTTTGCTAGCTCCGAGCAGCGTGTCTTTAAAACAGCCTGCAGCCACAAATTAAATTAGTTAATATCAACTCAGAGCTTCGCTTAGAGAGAGAAGAACCAAAAAGGGTAGCCTTCTGCTCAACAAGAGCTTGAAAATCTAAATTAAATTATGAGTGTTTATTCCACATTGTGGCTTGATTCATAGATTCAAGGTCACAAATAAAGTGGAGACGCACCAATAATTCGGCCAGATTTTCTTAATTTTGGGAGGTTGTCAAACCAATCTTATTCACCTAACAATACTCACCAATGAACCACTTTGTGGCTGGATTTAGCAACTTAGATAAGAAATAAAGATTGGTCAATAGCCAGGAAGCTGCAATTGTAGCACTCCTAAAACATTTTTTTCTAGCCCCACTAATATTCTTTTTAAGTCTGTAGCAGCAGAAGGAATAAATAGTGCTTCTTTGTTTTACAAAAAAGCAATTGGATCAGGTAAATATTTTTGTTTCACATTTTGACACCATGAATCTGTGGTGTTTTTATTCAATATTTTTCTACTGTGACGCTACCAGCCCTTCACTTTTTCATGAATCCATACCGCATCCTCCTGCTACAGGCGGGGGAAGCATCACCGATGACTCCCAAAGACTCACTTCAAGAAAAAAAAAAAAAACACCCGTTCCCCAAAATATAATGCAGCAAACAAAACAAAAATGTGTCAGTGTTGGTTCTGTAATCACCAACCACAAGCATAAATATTCTCTGTAGTAATCTAAAGTACAAAATAGCATATTCTTCTGGATTTAACGACAGTTTCTATTAAATCTACTCAGTCTGGGCGCACGAAACTCCACAGGTGCATACAAGAGCTGGCAACAACAGCTAGGCAATCCATTGTGTATTTACTAAAATCAGCGAAGAGTATTCACTTCTACAATCACTACTTTGAATAGACCCTGGCATATCACAGAATACACACACCACACACACACACACACACAGGCATTAATCGACTGAAACAAGCCTAAAGGGAGTCATTGTAACGATTAGCCTCATGAACACTTTCTGCTTTTCTTTTCTGTGTTTCTTTAAAGGCCACGAGGATGTCACTTGGCGCTGGTTACAAAAATCTTTCCTTCATGGGTCTTACTAGAAACGGGATCATTCAAAACACAGAGCTCGATGACAGATGTTGTTTTTCGACTCCGTGAAAAATGTTACATCGGAGGATTGTACAAACACTCATTTCTTTTCATCTTTGATGACCAAAAGCCAATGGAGAAAACGGTCAGCCAGCACAATAAGTAGACGATGTCCTACAGTCATGTGATCTTTACCTTGTCACTTCCTCCAAGTTTTACCCAGCCACGCAGACTTTTTAAACACACTGTGTTGGTTGTGCTCAAAACTTTTCCAAGAGACGTCATTTATGAAAAATATGACCTTTGACGATGGGTCGGGATGCTAACAGAGCTAACAAAGGACCACTGATGCAGCCAGATTTCCTCTAATCACCACTCAGCAGATGTCGGGTGATAAAACAAAATGAGGAGAACTCCAGCACAAAATGAACCAATGATCTGCATGGTGAGATTAGTTAAAGGGTGAAAAGACCCTTAATTAGTTAACAGTTGTGTCAGTTGGATTAAATATTAGCCACAATAACATTTAAATAAAACGTAGAAAAAATATTTTAAACAGTATCTTAAATACCTCCAAACTCAGAACAGAACAGTGCAATCAGAAAAATAAAGGTGATTGTGTTTCTATAAGTGAATTGGTGAGAGAATGTCTTACGACTTATAACATCAGACCCTTTCATTTCTTATGCTTTGTCTAACCTTGTGAAAGATCAAACTAGAGTTCAAAAGACCTAAGAGAACCTCTCCATCCCTGTGCTGCTGATTGTTGGGACTGAGAACGTATGAGGAGGAGCTACGATCAGGGCCTCGCCCGTTTAGCCGCTTAATGTGGGCTTGGAGAAGGAGTGTCTAAGTCTCCGTCCACCTCCCCCTCTTCTTGTCCAGAGTAGGAGCTCAGGGCGTCCCACAGCAGGACCGGCTGCTCACAGTAATGGTGACTTCTCCAGTGCTCCATAATCAACTCCTTAGTGTCCAGCACCTTACTGCAAAGCACACAGTTAAAGGCCGCTCCTGCTGCCAGAACCCCCAAGTCACTGGCATTCTCAGGAGAGGTCGATCTCGTTTCGTCGTCGTCCCCGTCCCCGACACGGTGGTGGGACATGATGTGCTTCTTAAGTTTGGAGAAGGAAAAGAATTCCTCGTCGCAGCTGCCACACTTCACCAGGTTGCGCTTCTCATTCAGCTGGCGCCAGTAGTGAGCGGCGTGCTTTACCAGCTCGTTCTCGACCTCGCGGCCAACACATTGGGCCATGCCGTCATGGGCACGGATGTGGACTTCCTCCTCATGTACATACAGCAAATGCATCTTCATGTCAGCAAAGGTGGGAGTGGTAGCTTGACATCGGCCGCATTTGATCTGCAGCTCTACAGGGTCTTCCCGATCTTGTTCGTCCGACGGCTCCGGAGAGACAGTTCTGGGGAGAAAAGGGGAAAATGCTTAGTTAGGCAATCAATCTGCTTCAAGCTAAAAGGTCAAGAGGCTTAGCACATGTTCAATGGCTATCAAAGAGTGACCTTACCCCTCCAAAGACACATCATCCTCATGACGACTGATTGAGGGTTCCACGGTCAATACAACCCTGTGGACCTCCCTCAGGTGACGGAAGTACACTCCCACATATCCAAAGACCTTGTCGCAGAACTCACAACACAGAGATCTGCGCGGCCGTACTTCAGAGTGATGAAGCTTCATGTGAGTGCTCAGGCTACCTCTGTGAGCGTATGCTTTGCGGCACATGGGGCAGATGTAGGGCCGACTGTTTGTGTGAGTGTTCATGTGGTTCTGGAGGTGGTGCTTGAACTGGAAACAGCGGTTACAGGTTGAGCAGCGGTGGAGCGGACGGCTGCCAATGAACACTTTTGGGTTGGAACCAGCTCTCAGCTGAAGGGTCACCGGAGCCGTTTGGGGGGAACAGTCCAGAGTCTTGGTTGTGGCAGACGTGGATAGTTGGTGACCAAGTAAGAGCTCCTGTTCTTGGCCATCTGGTGTTACTGTAGGCAAGCTCACCAGTTGTGGAACCGTCTCCATAACCAACATGGGCTTGGGTCGGATAGTTCGGTACTTCTTTGAAATATCAACTTCTTTTTGTTTGAAGCCTGGAATTACTGTTGGAGGTTTTTCAGGGACCCTTTTACGAAAGAAAGACAAAGATCTCTTCTTTCTGGCTTCAAAAGCCAAGATGTCTTCCATTGTCTTTCTCTTCCTTCCTCTTTTCTTGCCAGGTGGCTTCTGAAGAGTAACAGGAACCAGTGAGGGTTTGGAGTTCAGTGCCGGGTTTTGCCTCAAGACGTCGGCATTCTCCATGTTCTTGGACGTAGTATCTCCAGAAGTGAAGACTCCTGTCTGTCCACAAAAGCCTTTTCTCTCTGGGGACAAATTGTTGAGCTTTGTAGCTGGTATCAGAGAGCTCTTTATCTTAGCATAAGGCAGAATGGGTAGCTTACCCTTAGGTGGTGAAGGAATAATCTGAACTGCTTTACTGAAGATGGCTGGTGACAGGACAGTGATACTGCCCTGAGGCTGAGCAGCAGTCGATTTAGTTTGGCACAACCCCACTGTGGTCTTAGTTTCCTCAGGAGGGTTGCTTGTAGAGTTTGAGGACGCTGCAGAAGGGTAGTGGAGGTTCTGAACAAGGCTTGCTGAAGCAGGTCGCTCATTGCCATCTGCCGTTTTCTCTAACTTAGAACCAGGACAGAGGAAAGGTTTCTCTGGTAATACGGCAGTGACAGAGATGTCAGAAGATGCTGGGTCAATCAGAAATACCTTTTCTAAAGATTCTTTTGTGGTTTCCCTTGTGTGCTTAGTCTCTTCTAGCTTTAGCGTTGACACTGCAGATGTTCCACTCCCCACTGACTTGGTCTGAGGCAGTACAGGAACGTTGAAAGCTGCTTTTGTAGTTACAGCAATCGGTGATTTGACCTTTTCTGAGTTCTTCTTGCTTCTCGCCGATGGGTATCTGGGTATGGGTAACTTGAGGTTTTTCTGGATTGACTGGGTTTGGTGCTGTGGCGTCTGAGAGGAGACAGAAGGTGGGAGTGCAACCAGGGAGAATGTTCCATCTTGACCTGCTATTTGCATCAGTGCATAGTTTTGTGTGGGTACGAGGATGGACTTGGGGCTAGAGGCAGTAGTCGCCTCAGGTAGAGCTGATAGAGGCTGGCAGGATGGAGCCAAAGGGGAGGTTGACGGCACCGCAGCTGGGGCCTTGGGAGCAATGCTCCGGAACTGAAGGCTCTTCATCTGACGGGATGGATCACTTGCAACCAACTGAAATACATAGAAAAAAGAAAATCCTTTCTTACATTAGCTATACTGCTAAATTCTGGACAATACTCGAACGGAACGTTTCACATTAACATAAATATTAGAAACGCATCAAAATAGCAGCTAGCAAGAAGACAGGTTTTAAGCCAATGTTTTTGGCCAGTTAGTGTGGGAAACTAAAAAATTCCAGGATTTTCCAATTTGTGAATACCCAAGTGCTAAATGCAGTAGAAATGACCACACTCTTTAGAGTGGAAGCTGTTACTGAAGGAAGAGTCTAACGTTAGTGGGATGTTTAAGCAACAGAAGAAGCAGGATCCTATGACATATTGAGCCATGCCTGGGATTCATTCAGAAAAGCTGAACACATTACAGCAATGTTGCTGTAATATTCAATAAAGAAGTTGGTATCTGATAGTAAATGAGACATTTGACTCTTAATAGACTGAAGTATGTAAAAGGAGAATTAAATAAATAAATAAAAATAAAAAAAACAGAATGGCATTTTATTAAAATATGACAAATTTGCACCAGTTTCAATACTCAACTGAAAAGTCTATTTTCTGCACATCAATTGAACCCTTCTTAGAATTTCAACTGTTTTTTTAAACAATTTTTCTTAGGTGATGAGCTCCAAAGTTTGAGACAGGACACCTGCTTCAACTTCACCCTTCAGGATAGAAAATCCTTCACAGAGTCTATGTTAGACTCATGCTACTGACCCTGAATGGCCACAATAATATGACTTTCAGTCAGAAGAGCTGTTTAAACCTATATCTGCAAGGACTATGAATAATTTTGGGCTTAAGTGTCCCTTTTTATATTAAAGTTTTTAAAAGCAAAATGAGAATTAGATAAATACTGGTATGGGAAGATTGAAACTGGACACTCAGGTTGAAGCATCTTCATCCAACAATGCTGCATCATTCAAACTAAAATCTCTTCGCTCAAAGATAAAGATTGGAAATAATGGACATTGCTGCAGAATATTGTGATCATATAACAATGTATTTAATATATATGTGACTTTTCCATTACTATATGGTCTGATTACACTGAAAACCAAGCAAGACAAAGCAATAAAATACATCGTCAAAAAAAAAAAAAAAAAAAAAATCCATGGATTTTCACAAGTGGGACAAGCTGTCCTATTATCCATGGCTCTCTGGCCCCACACAGCACAGCCTCTCAGCCCCAGGCTAAGGACAGACTGCCCCCTTTGATATGTACTCAGTGTGCTGCCACGGTACATGCTGAGGATCTGCAGGGGGCTTCTTGTCCCCCCCACTTTCTGGAACAATCAGCCAGTGCGTGAAAGCTGCCCAGCGGCAGAATCTTTAGGGGATGAAAAGGGGCTTCCCTCTTCGTCGCCCCCTCCACTGAGCAGTTCTGCAACCTGGCCGAAGGCAACGAGGATGTTTCACAAAATCTCTAGAATTTACTTTATCCTACCTTGTTCACTAATAACATTTCATGCTTTCGCAATGCGTGTGAGGCCGTTCCACACCGTTCTGACAGCGGTGTTACAGAATACGGCTGAACTCCATAGGGAAAAAGTAACCTCAAAGTGAGGTTTTACACAAGTCTTTATTATCTCAATCGACCGTATAGTTTCCATCCATCAATCAAAAGCCACAGGTATGGCTATAAAAACAAGAGAGAAATTCCCGACGATTGTATCAACACAGCGTCGTCGTATCAAAAGTAGGAGAAGATTACAGAGGTAAACTTCAAAGGGCCTAATTGTCAAAAAAAAAAAAAGGCAAAGGTTTGAATTTCACATTTTGAGCCAATGTTCAATCGCAACATGTGGTCCTGCCAAAGTTCAAACTGCGCTCTGAAACAATAATCAGCAAAAGGAGCAACAATCTGGAGGTGTTACTAAAGGCAAACATTCAAGCAATCATTCCTCAATAAATAAAAGGGATTCTTTTCACTCAAAAGAATGAGAAGAAAAGAAAAACCGCTCAGGCATATTGTTTAACAGCTGGAAGTATTTCTGTGCTGGCAGATTATTTATACAGTACCCTACCGCATTACGACTCCATAAAACTGGAGATATTCCTCGTCTGTGCGGACAGTTAATTCTAGTTTGACTGTGACTTTGGCTGAACACGGAATGGAATAAAAACCACAGGATGTGTGTTTCTCTGGGCGTTTTATGCAAGTATAGAAAGAGGGATGATGGGCAAAGGCCATGCATGTTGAATAACACTCCAATGTTAATTTAAACCGCTGGACATTAAGGAATGGAAAAATAAGGTGTGTATGAACAGCTGGAGAAGTAGTCAGGAGGATCGTAGTACTTTTGTCACTTTTGGCTCTCAGAAGAAAATTCAACTTCAATAAATCTGTCTCAATCCACTGAAGGAGAGATGGTACAGTTTAGAGGGTATGACTTGTAACTTTTCTACGTGAAATTATCTAAATCTTGATAGATGTAGCACAATTTACCATTTGTGTGTGGTAAGTTTTTAACTTTAAACAAACCCTAAAGTAAGAGATATTTGTCAGTGGTGCTGCTGGAGTCTGGACCTGATTCAGTGACAGAAGCATTTAACTTTGACTAGTAACTGGGCTCTCTAAATTGTCCTTAGGTATCTCATGTCATTCCCAATGACTACTGGAAATAGGCAGTCTCTTATTTCTTTTGCTCAGTCAATAAAACTGTCCCTTTCAGTCACATTTTCAAAAGGTTCATAATTTCCCTTGTGAACTTTTTGCCACCTTTCAAAAGACAAAAAACATTTAAACCAGTTTTTTTTAACTATGACAATTGATCTGCTGGTTGACAATTGGTCAACCAGCTGCTTACTTGATTTATACCACCATTGAGCCAACAAACAGACTTGACAATAATCAAACTGCTCCTACTTTGTTTAGCAGTTCTATAGTTGATCACATCTTCATAGTGCAGTTGTTTTTGTCAAGAGGCACCTTTGCTAAAGTATGTGGAGGCAGATCAGACTACTGCTTGCAAAGGCTCTGCATGGTTGGCTTGAACTGCCAAAATAAATTCTCAGTGTCTCAGTTGCAAGATGAAAATTGCATCATTTTGTACTGAGCCTCATGTCATCCACCCCTTCTTGTCACAATTCTCCTTGTGAACGTTTTGCCATCCTGTGGATAGAAAGAAATATTGTGTGATTGGTCAAAATTTTGTGGATGTGATTGTTAATGCAGAAGACATTCACAATTACTCAACTTCGAGAAACCAATGTTGAAGTACTTGATGAACAGAACATCAAGTACTGCTTCAGTTGTTTCACAGATCCCACCTTGATGGCCTGAAGACGTCTCAGGCCTGGTATGAAGAGGCATTTTCTGGAATAACCTTTACTTTCTTCCAGCAGAATCTCAGAAAGTGTGCTGGTGCAGTCAGTGACCGCACTGCTTCAGGCTCCATCAAGTTGTTCACTTCCCTGAATGGATCAATCATCAAGCAGTATTACATTTTAAAAACAGGCAGTCTGGGCACCAGGCAACCATTATGTCCACTCTGTTTAGACTTTGACTGATAATGTGGGTTGCTCTTCTTATTATGTGCTTCCATTAGCCTAATGAGAATTTTAATAAGTTTCTCCATCTTGTGGTTAACCAAAGGACAGACATGAGGCAAGAGGATTGACAGACAAGGGTTTGCTCTCATTGCTGATGTAAAGGTAGTGAAAATGAGACCAAGTTCATAATGACACAATAAGAAAGATGTGTTTCCTTTTACGTTTGCCTTCCTACCCAAGCTGGATGGCTGGTTCTTCTCTTCGCTTCCAGACCTCAAAGGTAAATCAACTGACCGCTGTCTGTTTACAACACTTTGAGATGTTTGGAGACGTTCCGTAACCCTGGCCAGCACACATTCCTCAACACAGTTTGACCTCTAAGATCAACAGAGACACATCTGTGTGCTCACCAAATCGTATCCAGTCAATTCGATTTACCACCAATTAAGGAATGTACCGTGTGCCAAAAAGACAGAACTAGGAAATTTTCCATGAGCTTAATTCAACTGTTTCATAGCAACCTTTTTGATCAAATTAGCCATTTCATTGTACAAGCCTTGACCCGTACAGACGCTTAAAATGTCGCGTAGATTTGAGAAGCTTCATCTAATAAAAATAATAACATGGCATGGCTAGGAGAGAATTGCACAGAGAGGTCACAGATGCTACTCAATCTGCTGCTCGATTCGAAACGCCAAATGCTCTGTTGTGCCCTAGGTCAGAGGTCGGAGCCAGGGAGAGGGTTACTGAAGGAGAAATGTGAGGGCTGATCCAGAGAGACATATTATCAGGTAAAGGCAGTAGGGTGAGAGGTGACGATCTGTTTAGGCTGGAAACGGGTCAGGGTTGAGCAGGAGGGCAGACCAGGGATCCACCTGGAGCAGAATGGAATGGGATGTCGTAAACGGACAAAAACACCAATTTCAACCTGGACCTGGGTCACATGAAGAGTTGGACAAGCCTTGCCTAATGGGCTGATCAGTTAAAACAACGGCCCAATTGTTAGCTGGTAATGCAATTTAGTGCGGCTGAACGAGCCTTTCTGAGATTTTACAGCATGCAGAGGACTCCTTTTGGGTCTATGATGAATTCACTTTCCACTTCGTCTCACTAATGCTCAATTTGCAGGGTCAAACTATTTACTTCTCCCTCTGTTTACCCTGAAAGCAGCCAGGACCCAAATACACAGCAACAAAAAAATAGTTTAAGCTTAAAAGTAATTCCTGTGTTAAACAGTGGAAAACAAAAGCCATAGCTTCTCTGCCTTTTTGTGCTGCAGATTTGAAAAGTCTGATTAGAAGTGTATTGAGGAAAACCAAGCGGTGAGAAAGCACAGTCGTGTAGGGCTCGTTATCTTCCGTGTAGGTGAGAGCAAAGCTCATCTGGGGCTCCCAGATAGAGCCAGGGCATGGAGGGGGTCTGGAATGGAGTGTATTGGTGTGTATGCAGGAGAAAGAGCTGAAAACCCCAGCAGAAGCCAAGCGGCCCCCAGGTTCTATCCCAGATGAAAGGCCAGGATCTGGGCTAGATAAGAGGGAAGATCATGGGGGAAGTGGAAGGGAGGGGGGCTGGGACCAGCCAGCTGTGAGAAGCCATGTCCAGCAGCCATCTTTTACCACCCTCCTACTCTTCCCTCAAACAAATACCCAAACACGTAGAAGCAGAATGTCAGATTAGGAAAGCGAGCCCAGATGAGTAATACAAGGATGAGAATCATCTATTTTAGAGGTTGGGTGTAGGACTACGGTGTGAATTGAGCTTAGGTTAGATTTAGGGTTTTGCATGTAGAGGTAATGGTTAGGTGTAGGGTAAGAGTCAGGCTGGAGAAATAGATGGACGTCATTGAAAAGTCCTAACTAATACAGAAAACCATTCCGCTGTGGGGGGGTGTGTATGTATATATATATATATATATCTATATCTAGATATAGAT
>CAEGAD010070588.1:0-14354 GCA_903067055.1 Poeciliopsis paucimaculata | reverse complement strand
AGCACCGAACCGGAGAGTCCAACCCAACTCTCCAGTCGGTTCAGTAATATGTCATGGTCAACAGTGTCAAAAGCTGCACTGAGGTCCAACAGAACCAGCGCTGTGGTTCTCCCACAGCGCTGGTTCACTTATCACTCTTTGTCAGTTTAGGTAGACAGCCATGTCTTCACAGGTGTGAAGCCTCCCCATAATTTTTCGGTTTTTGGAAGGTTGATTGAACAGTCCTTCATGAGATTTCCTAAGCTTAGAATATTGTTTTAAAACCTAACCTACTTTCTCCCTCAGTAGTGTGGTTTTATGAGACTGTTGGTCAGCCAAGGTTCTCTAGGAAACCTCTGAGGCGTTCAAAGAATAGCTAGTAGGTGACTTCGAGGCTTTCAGGTTAAAAGTACAGGGGATTGAATGTAAAACAAAAAATACAATAAAATCATTTGTTTTCCTTACACTTCACAATAATTCTCTACTTCATTTTGATCCATAACATAAAATATAATTACAATACATTAAAGTTTGTGACTGCAACATGACAAGCGAGTATAAATACTTTTATAAGACATTGTGTCTGTAGATGAATGTTATACTTACTTTTGTTGCCCACCAAGAAGACGACAGGCTGGATATCAGATTCTTCATTTGCCTTCTTCACCATGCTGTACCAATCCTCCAGGTTCTCAAAGCTCTGATAGTTTGTGATGTCATATACTAAAAGAACACCCTGTACCAAAAAAGGAAAAGAATGTTATTAGTTTTTGATTTGACAAACATGCATTAAATTAGGGCGAAAAGGAAATAAAACATACATTTTTGTTTAACTTTATCTAAACCAGATTGATGATAAATATCAGATAAAAATTGAAACAGTAGGTGGCACTGCTTCTCTTTTTACAGTGAAGCAGTCTCGCCTAAGCACAGATAAACAATCTCCCATTAATATTATATTGATATGATTACAAGAACTCAAGAAGATCACTTTAAAAACAAAAATACAGGTTTGCACATAAATAACTTCATAATTTGGCATTCATGATTCAGATTCACTGAGGTCAAAACAGGTCATCTCTTCTGGGCCAATGAATGTAGGCTGTCTTAAAGACAGTTTTCTCCACCCTCAGTAATCCAGAACAGTGTAAAAAAAAAAACAACAGTCACAAGACAATAACACACTCATGTTTGGGTGAACAGTCAGGTCGAGAGATGTTTACATGAACATAAAAATAAAGTATAAATTATAGAGACAGAAAACCTGCTGAGTAAAATTAGGATCAATAATACTGATAGCTCCGCCATCGTTATCAATACTAGAACTTTTATTTTTCAAAGAACTGAAAAGCAGTGAATGCAGAGGAAAATAACTCTCCTTTTACAGCATGATGCAACATGACTGAAAAGCTTTTTGTTGCTTTTTGTTCAACTGACACGCACTGTCACAACACGTAATGTTGGTGATGACAGGTTAGACCTCCGACAATTATCCAGAGCCTTTCTGAACAGCCATGATTGATTACAGGATATTCAGTGCCAAACAAAAGGCGTTAAGTTTTATGCAACTCTGATGAGAAAACTTAAAGTAAGCAAAGTGTTATAAATTGGCAAAGATGTATGACAAGAAGAACAGAAAAAATACATGATTTATGATTAAACTTTTAGTATGCTTTGGAAAATGTTGAAAAAGTTCCCCTATCAAGGCAGAAAAAAACCCATCTTTTTTGTCTTCTCTGGCCTCTCTTTAGATGAAAAGTTATACATTCATATAGCTGGTACACTGGAACAAACATTCACAGTATTAGTAGGGTCCCCTACTTGTGTGTATTTATCCTGACACCTAATGCTACAGGTGGCTCTCACTTTATTAAATGTGATTATGGATGCATTTTCAATAGAAATAGCACCTTGCAAAAGCATTCATATACCTGGCACTGTCATTTAGAACACATTTATATGAAAATAGTCTAGCTGTGAGTATTTTGAAATCAGTATAAGTCCAGCTGTTCTGTCAAAGACCAAAGAGAGAGGGAGGAAGTTCAAACTGTTTCTTCCATCAATCAACATGAGCAAATATCAAATCCCTGACTCCAGCGTCTCTCTGCCCGGCTTTCTAATCACACAGCCAAATTTAAATAGGAGCGGCAACAGCAAAAGAGGTAGACTAGCGGTGCTTGCAAGACATGTTGCTGTGAAATATTATCTCTGCTGTCTGGATAGCAAGCTGTTACTATGTCCTAATAGTCATGAGATTTTCATACAACAGTCTTCAGTCAGAGGCCTCTTCAGATTTGTTTGTTTCTGTTTTTACTTGTAATAATGTATGTATATCCTTTTTGCAATCATTTTTACACAGGAGAAAAAGGAAAAAACAACATGCATATATATTCTCAAAATACCGGTTCAGTTTGAAATTAACTATTAGATTATCACACAAGCAGAAATGTTCCTTTTTAATGCTTTTTGAGCTTCAATATGCATTGTAGATGTCATATTTTACAAATTATTTAGAAAAAGAGCAAAAGAGGACCGGCTATGATTTTCTGCTGACAATGTTTTGAAAACAGAAATCAAGGTCCATATGATTGTACATTAATAGTTATATTTCTTGTGCTTCAAGTGGTTCAACAAACTACTCAAAGCAAAGAAACATACTGCACAAAGGTCAACAACATAAGATAAGGGTGAACTTACATGAGCTCCGTATACATATTTATCCAGCATCTTGCCCCCTAATGTTTGGCCTCCAATGTCCCACACTTGTAGGGTCACATTCAAATTCCCTGGAATAAAGACAAAAGACAGAAATAGGCTAAATATTAAGAAAGATTACATTTGCAAGAGAATAAATAAATCTGCAGTCCACCATTTTCTTATTGGTTACAGATCTTAGAATAAAAAGTTGTAACAGGCAGGAAAGACATAAAGAAAACTTAAATTATGCATCCGTCAGAAATATACAGATTAATCCAGCATTACAAATATTTATCACGATATAAATTTCTTGATCAAAGTTGCTTTGATCAAGAAATTAATGCTCTGTCAGCTAAAAAAATGGATAAAATATGATCTGCCTGACATTTAAGGATTTCTTTCCAGGATTCTCTTTCAGTAAACACCATAGTCCTGTTGACGGACGGATTCCACCACAGCCTATGTTTTGCATAGCAGATTTCTTTTTTTTCTGATATATTAAACATTTTTTTCACAAAAAATGAAAACAATAAAGCAGTAATTAATCTTTCATACTAGGGGCTCCTAAACTGGCAGATTATATGTAGCTAAGATCCAAGTATATCAAGCAGGGAGATAGAGGGGAATGAATATGTCCGCTTACCCTCTAATTTTAAAAGTCTCAGTGACTTTTTATTTCCCTGTTTGCATTATGCCATCGCCTGCCAAGTAGGTAAAGTGAGGAGAATTATGTGCTGTTAGGGGAAATAGAAATAATTAAACGCAATGGTAAAGACACAGGAGACTGTTCTGCTTATGCTTGTGGAAAGAGAAAAGAAGAGTTGAATGATGGGAAGTGAGAGAAAGACCAAAAACCAAATAAATATTTTCTTCCTTCGGAAAATGAAAAGGGCTTAAAAAGGAAGAGGGAGGACCGGACAGTGAGGAATTTCTGTTTGAGTGACGGCCTGCAGCTCCGGTGAGAGCGTGCGCTCTGGACACGACTGGATGAGTCGACCCCTTCAGAAGTCCTCTTTTTAAATAAAAGACAGGAAGCGTTGAGGTTCACAGTCACTACAGCTAGACTATACACTGTCAACGTCAAGTTACACCAGGGAACGCAATAAATTACAGCTCCTTGGTGTCATAAAGAGCCATCCCCACACACCCAGCATGCTCAGACACCAGCTTCCTTTGTGTTTTAAAAAGGCTTGTACTGACTCAACACAGGGAATGTAATTCTGAATATTTACAACAAAAAACACAAAGTGCATTTATGAGCAAGACTGAAACACTAAAACTAGAGATGCACCGATCAGATTTTTGCTGGTCAATACTGATTTATGGTTTTCTTTCAGGTCTGATCTACTGACTCCATTTTTTGTGGCACAAAAAATTCTCATAAATTAATTGTTTGAGCTTGGAAGTTTCAAATCAACTGAAAAATAAAAGAATTATAAAGCTCCCGTATTTTTGGGAATACAAGTTACAGTTTTTGGCTGGTCCTGCAACATATACTTTTTTTCCTCTTCATGGCACATTTTTGATTTTTGAGGCTTATACTGCAGAGTGACTTAGCAGTTCAGAAAATACAATATTTCTTTTTAAATGTTAAAGCATATATCCCTAATCTTTGTCTGACTTTTTCTATGAACTAAAATAAAAGTTCAATAGGAATATTATGCTGGTTGACGTATTTATAGACTAAAAATGGTGGGAGCTTATTTAAAAAAAATACAAAATTTCTTCCTATTTCATCTACAGATCCAATAATGTCAAATTTTGTCCTCTAGCTATTGGATTGTTAACGTCAAATAGACAGCAGGTTGCTAATACTGCTTATCTTAGTGGGATTTGACGTTGACGCAGAGAAAAAGGCCCAATAGGTCTGACAGAGTTTATCAAGTGGATTTTAGCTCCTGTCAGGCCCCTCTCCGCTGCCTTTACCTCACTGGTTTGGCAGGGACATCTGGAAGAAGTATTGTTATAAAAAGCACACACAGAGGAGGTTGTTGTGTGCCAGTCGGCCTCGTCTCACCTCTGCCTGCGTTGGAAAATGTACATTAAGTTTGACAAGCTGGGGCTTCATGGGGAGAGGAGCCAGCACTGGCTATATTCTACTCTCCCCTCTGCTGCAGAAGGCCCTTCCAGCCCCATAGAGACCTGCACAACCTCTCCAAACCGGGGCGAGCGGGGGTCCTGACGAAATTTGGGACCACCCAGCTTGAGGAGCCACCCTCCTCTTCATCAGCTCATCAACACCCGATTCCCCAGAAAATGGGCCATTTAACAACTCGAGTGTTGACTCCAGCTTTGTTGCCGCCCCAATAACAGACATATGAAATCTATATTTAAACTGAGCCAACGGTTTTAATGCTGAAGAGATCACTCGGTTTCAAACAGAAAAAAAAAAAAAAACGTTGAAAAGAGAAGAGAGGTCATACAATTAGCAGCATTTGTTCAGATTCACACTAAGTAGCTCAGCACAGCCTGAGATGATAGTTGGCTCTTTTCAACCAGACTCCACCACAACATTTTTGGGGGTTTAGTTCTCCTAAGCCTTCTGAGCTGAAATGAACACAAACTCAAAACAGAGTCCCTCAGCCAACTCACGAATCAGCATGACTTTTACTTTTAGCACTTAATTTGCCTTCCTTAATGTTGTTTTATTAGTAATGAAAGAATGGAGCCACTTTGGAGATTTCTGGATCTTAGGCTTTGGCTGAGAATGAAAAAAATACATTTAAATGCAGAAAATCCCTATTTTAGAAAGAGAGACTTTAAAACAGGGTTGAAACTGTCTTTCAAACATAGCAAAAAGCCATAAACATTAAATTTTTAGATTTGATGATAATATATAAAGTGCTTTTATTTCAAGTGAGTTATATATAAACACAAAAATTGCATCTACTCAAGCATGAATTGTTACTTTGGGCATAAATCTGACCAGTGGTCTTGTGGAGAGCATAAAAAATTGTGCCGCTTGCTCAAGAGAGGAGAGCTTTCAGAGCGAATAAGCCTGAGAAGTGGCAGACACTCGACAATGAGGAGCTAGCAGAAAAGTCACATTCAGCTCACGCATTGACGTTAATGAAAAACTCTGCCTGGAAATGGAAAAAACGAGGAGAAATAAGTGACAGAGACTAATGGGGAACAACAGGAACCTTTGTGTCATTGACGTTTCTATTAAAGTTGAGTTTATATAAAAGAAATACAAAATCTACAGTGCTCTACCAGCAAGGTTTACTGCTCTCGCTCTGAAAATACATATTCTCTGCAGTTGTGAAACATATGTCTGTGCAGTCTCTCAAAATGAGAAGCACTCCCTAAAGATTATGAAGGTGTCTCACCTGGAAGGCTTATTCTCTTCAGAAAGAAATCCAGGCCGATGGTTTGTTTGTACTGCTTCCCAAAGGCCTCCTGTGCAAATCTGGTGGCGAGTGATGTCTGAAACAGAATGACAAAAGGACAGACGTGGAGAATTAGAGCCAGACATCTCTTGAGTCATCAAAAGAACTAAAAATATGCCATTCAAAGCAAAGCTACGGGTGCAAAAGACGATTTAAGAATACAGGAGAAGCCTTTATTCAGTGTGTGTTATTTATTTAATTTAGTGTCTATGCACCACAGTGTGAAAAGGGGTGAAATTTTACCTTTTTTATTGAAAATAAACATAATGTTAAAGAACTTCCTGCAAAGGTGATATTTTGTCCCATAAAAAAAACGCCAGTCTGTTTCGGTTTATTTTGTTGTTTTTTTTTGTTGAATGGTTGCATTTTAAAATATTCCTCAGAATTAAAGAAAACTACAGTTCTGTGATTCTTCACCCGGAATCCATGCAGCCATTATTTATTAGAAATGTAACCTTTACGACAAGTTTCATCTTTCAAATCAGTCAGAAATTCTGATTGACTAAAAGGTGAACTGATGTAATCGTCTGCTTCCTCAGCTATAAGAGTGACAGTTCAAATCATAGTAAATTACAAAAACAGGTGTCAAAGAATGTGTCATGTCTCTGGACTAAAGACCTAATAATTGCACCCAATTATTAAACTTCCATCACTGTCATTGTTGCATTTGAGAAAAGGGAAAAAATAGCATGTCAAGGGCTCTCCTAAAATCCGTGGGAATTCATAGCGCAGTCAGTACATGCCAACTGTAATTCATTTTGATGGATGAGCCTAAGAAAAAGCATGAAGAGGTGGATGTCTATTAGCTATCTTTAGAGCAGCGTGCTTACATAAACACAACAGAGAAGGGAAGCAGTGGGATTCCCTGAGAGTTCATGACTGTCAGTAAATGAATTTTAATGTGATGTCTGACAATCACTGCTAGTTGAGGGATTTAAAACTCAATTCTTTCTTTCAGTTTGCTAAGCTTTAAGCTAAGCCTGTGTCCTTTTCAGCTGAAAGGGTTTAGATTTAGTCTAATAGTCTTACAAATAAGGCAGGACGTCTTTCAAATTAATCAAGTAAGAGAAAGTACAACATAGTGTAAATAGGATAGCCTCTTGAAATGGCTTACTGGAGTCTTTTAGAGACATACAAATGTGTTTGGTTTTCTAGCATTGCAATTTGCCTCGAGTTAAAAATTTATATTAAAGAAGTAAAAAAGTTCCTCATTTATTAAATGAATAAAAATCAAAAATTGCATACATTTTCAATCCACAAAACAGGGTGTACTGTTAAGCATATTTTTTAGTTTAATGAAAAATTTATTGTATATGTTAGAGTCATAGCAGGTCAAGACTTCAAAAAAAGCAAAATGTTAATATTAGCAGCAAAAAGTCAGATCGGTGCATCTCAAATCTAAGTCTTACTGTCTCGCCCATACTGAGTTTTCACAAGTAATATGTCCATTAAAACTAATGTAAAATATTTATTCACTGATTTTTGGAAAACATTTGCTGGTTGTTTTTTTAGTACTACCCAGTGAAGAACATGTTTCAGGCTCAAGTGTAAAGAAGAAATTGCTAGGAGTGACTGACGTAACAAGGAGAAAATCAGCCGATTAAGTAGCTCAAACAATCAGTGACAACATAAGACTAACAAGCCTGGACTGCAGAAATTTATTCCACATGCTCATGTTGGGCCTATTGGCCATTTCTCTTGGCATTGCAGTAGCTTGCCTCTCTTCCTTCAACACAGTTTTTTTTGTTTTTTTTTTTACCATGGTACCGGCAAATATAATAGCTGCCGTAATTCTGACACACAGACAGAGAACAGCACAGGGTCACCACTGATACCAGTGCCGGGAAAGTGGAGGCAGAAACTTGCAGAGAGAAAAAAAAAACATGGAACATTGACAACAATCATGTGATTCAACAAAACTGTCTTCTTTTTACTTTTAAAACAGTGACAACAGACAGAAATGTTGTCTAGCTAACAGTTTGATCTTGTTACTCTTCTGTGCCCATTATTCCTTTTTGTCCTCTGGCTCACAGAGCAGCAAATACTGAGAATACTGAGTCTTCTAACTCAGGTTGAAAAATAGAGCAGTGTGTAAAGTCAGCCCTGCGTCTTAAAAGTCTGGCTATATCTGAGATTCCATATTTTAAAAACATTTCGCTAAGGTGCACAAGTCTCTCCACATCTCCCCATATTCTGAACGGACAACAAACCGCAAGCTAAAATACCACTGAAAACGCTGTCCAAGAAAAACTGATCCGATTGCAATTTGCTCAGCAAATTGACATTAATAAGGGGGGAAACGGCATTCAAGATGTCAGTCAGGGGTGCCTAGTCAAAATGGGGGGGCAGGGCTGCTGTTTTCTGTCCAAAACAGACAAGCAGGTAAGTCATTGAGACAGAGACGAGCTGACACCTGGGAGCAATGTGAGCGGGGGTTATTAATGTAGCGTATCTAGAAGGAGTTGTGTGTGTGTGCGTGTGCGTACGTGTATGTATGTCCCACACAACGCAGTGCCTCCCAGAAGAAAATGTCGACCTTCTGGAATGAGAATACTAATTTTTCTCTTCGTGTCTCGCTTTTACAGCAACGTTCATTTTCTATCTCCCAAAAGGAAGGAGAGATTAGTCACAAAAGGGGATGTGTGACTAAAAAAGCACTTGACAAGCCTGTCTTAAAATCACATTCAGTCTGGGATTCGAGATGCAGTGAAGAAGAAATGTGGCTGAATTGTCATGACAACCTTCTCGCTTTACTGCAAACAATTGTTTAATGTCACTAGGAGAAAAACATCCCCTGTTGTTAATGTAGGCTTGGCTATTTTTTTCAAGACTTAAACATAACATGGTGTATCAGCTACAAAGCTAAACAGGACTTAACAACGGCATTTAAAATTTTTATGCATTAAAAAATAAAAGCTATCTAAAAACAAAAGCCATACATGTTAACAACTTGCACAACTAATAAGAAAGTCTGTGAATGCCATCCGATATTTTGGTCATAATTAAGAGAAAACAGAGGCATTTTCTCACAAGAACTGATGCAACATGAATTTTCTTAAATAAGGCCTCTCCCTACAGCCATATGCATATGGAGTTTGCATGTACATTTGCCAGGAGATCCGCTGATGGAAAGCACCCACCAGCTGCAGGATTTGGGCCCAGCAAACTGAGGTCTTTACCAACTGTCACACAGCAAGCAGTGCTGCATAGTGCACGAGTTTTACTCAAAAAGGTTAGCTAAAACATATTACTTTAGAGACACATCTTTCTCGATACGAAGCTTGTCAAGTCAAATATACATTTATTTAGGTAATTAAATCTTAACAACAAAGGCAGGTAATCATTTTTTAACTGCTTTATAAGAGACGCTTATTTACTACCCTCTTGTGTGGATATAATATGGGTTAAGGGTCAGACAAACTTAAGAGGTTTAGAGCAACAGATCTGAGTAAGATTTAACAGAACAAAATACACATTTTGCATAGTTAATGTCATATAAAACCTGCATTTAGAAAGGTTTTATCGTTCCTTTATAGAAGACATGTTTAGCTTGATGCCAAAAATATTTAGAAAATAAAATGTAATTGTGCATTGCTAATTGTAGAAAACATACAGGTTACATAATTAGAACCATTCTATTAGCCATTTAAGAGAAATAAGTGGCTTTATATTTACTAAACATACAGTTACCTTAGCTAATTTTATGGAAAATCACTTGAGTAAAGGTGATGTTACTAATCAAAAACAAGCTTTATGTATCTTAAACAACCCCAAATTACATCTAAACATTAATAATTAGTGTGTACCACCATGATCATCTTTGTATGTTTATGTTTATTTCATTATTTTGTTTTGATACTTTGGTTTCACTTGTGAGTGGATAAATGAATGAAAGTTATTTATCCACTCGTTCTTTTTATTTGCTATGCCATCAATCTTCCAGGGACTATGAATAAAAATAAGCCTGTGTATTCAAATCTAGCAGATTTAAAAGCAGAACTGTCCCCGCACTGTTTACGACGTATATGTTAAGCATTAACTGGACTACAGAGGCAGAAATCTCAAACAGAATCCCATACTGAGTAGCTTAATCTGATCTTGACTGTTGTTAGCTTTGTTGATTTAGCCTGTCAAGCTAAGTTAGCGTCGGTCGCCATGGTGACCAGGCGTGGACAGTACAGCGTCAGTGGGAGCATGAGCTGGATGCTAATTAAAACGTTCAGCTCCGATAAAAAAAATTTTTTTTTTAAAAAAAAAACAATATGTCTGAGTGAAAATAAAACACAAATCAACCTTTTCTAATAACGCTGCAACTGGGGAAGGTACAGTGTACGTTTTACGATGGGTCTCACCTTCCCACATGCTCCGTCTCCAACCACCACAATTTTAAGCTGCTTGTCCTGGCTGTCCTCCTCCGAGTCCGACATGACACTGCCTGCGCTCCAACCCGCGTCTCTCCGATACGCCCCGGTAACCAGTTACAGGTTGCTGTCCGGCTGTCGGACTAATCACAGATGGATTAAAGAACCAGACGCCATTTTGACTCTACAAACGTAGGCTGCAGCTGCTCTCCCCTCGGTAAGATCCACTAACGTACCGCTGCCCCGACCGTTTCCCTCCTGAAACAGACTGCAAGAAAAACACACTCGAAGCCACGGCTTGGCATGTCAGTCTGTAAACACGGTCAGAACCTCCATGAAACCCTTTGTGTTCACAGGAAACGGCTCGAACCGGAAACAGAATCCTCCGGCGTGTGTGCGGTCCAATCTGTGCCGTGTGTGACGTCCTGTCGTTGCCATGATAACGCCAGACAAAGTAAGGGAGCGAAAAGTGATCAAAGAAATACTTTAAATAATTGCAGGATTTTACACATTTTCGGTCATTATTTTTTTTCAAACTCTGATACATTTCTGTAACTTATGGCAGAGTGCGTTTTAAGAAGTTTTGGTGCCGTGAAAAACATTAAATTACCCAATTTAATGTTTTAATAATTAACAATTATTTTTGTCCTTATAGAGGTAAATGTACATCATAAAGTGTTTTTGCCCGCTTGTTATTTCGGCTTCACAAACTATTAGTGAAATTGTTGGAATAAAAGACATTTACTGATTTAAAAAAATGTAAAAGATAATAAATATGAAAATAAATAGAAAATCCTACTAGTGGCCTACCAAAGGAGACATTGGGTGGATGGCTACCCCTGTAAATGTAGTGCCCCAACTGGCCAGTCTAATATGGATAAGATGTTTTTATGAATTTAAGATAGAAGACAAGAGAGGAAAAATCAAAAATGTTATTTTTCTATTTATTTCTATGTCCCTTTTCTATTTTTTTTTTTTTTAAGTGCATGTAGCATAGCTTTAGAAATTCTTATATGGCTTTTGGTTTTATTAATAATTATATGTGAACTTCACCTTGTCCTCTCTTTTGAAAACTCTGGGTGCCCCTGAGGGATACATTTCAGCTTGACTTTGTAAATAATATATTTTGGCAAGTCAGTTCAGTTCAATAAAAGCTATTGTCATGTAGGCTACAACAAATATTACTGAAATGAAATTCTTGAACTTCTCAGTTTTGAGTAGTAAAGCACAGTAGTATGCGATCAATAAATTCAGTAAATACAAATAAAATGTTTGAAAAAGTGATCCATCCATTATCTATACCTACTTAACTTTATGGAGTCATGGAGGTCTTCTTTAAAAAAAAAAAAAAAAAAAAAGAATATTTTAACTCAAAAAGCAGATCCAAAACAATCTAAATAAATGATGTCTTTCATGGAAGTGGCTGCAGTGCATAAGAGGAATTTACATGAAGGTTTGTGCCCAGATGCTTGTGTATTCCTAACTTGATGGAAAAAGAGTGGAATGGGTCAGAAATCGGTGGATTGCAACAGTTGTATTATCAGTATATTTGTTATACTTGCTCAGGAAAGTTGGTTGCAGTTGCTGGAGAAGTTATGTGGGGGGAGTCTTCCCCCACACAACTATTATTTATTTATTTTGTCCTCCGGCACTGACATTTTGAGTACTTGTCACTCATTCCTACTGTAACCAAGGCCCCCACTCACCCATTAATGACAACATCTTAATAAAACTCCTGTAATTTTGGTTAGGATGTCTGGTTTTGGTGCGCTGTCCCTGGACCATCAGTGATCCCCATCTGGGCACCACATTTGAAAACCTATCAAAGGCACACATGGCAGTAATATATTGAGGGTTTGCATTGAACCATTGCAAAGGTGTATGACTGTTATGCATGCTGTTGAAATGTTGTTGAAATAAACCTTTTAATTCAAAAAGACTTTTGATTCAGACAGGCATTCTGCTTTTCAGAAATGTATTATCGCTCTGCAAGCTAAGTAACTGTGAATTTACTCAACATAAACAATTACTAAGGGGTATTGACACCGTGATATATAACAAGCAATCTTACTGGGATTAATTATTACGTTTTCAGGTTTTACTTTTGCTTAAATAAATCAAGTTTTTGCGACAAAATAAGTTTGTAAAGGAAGTACTGAACTCAAAATGTAGACAGCCAAAAGTAGCCATTGAAGTAGCCATTTTGCTTGTGAAACCAGGTGCCAAGCTGTAGAAGAAATTCTTTGGGGTGCTGTTTATGAAAAGGATTTACTTCATGTCACTGAAATCACACAGGCTCACATCAGCATTAAGTCTAAAGGGAACTAACAAACTCACAGGCTTTTCTGAAGGATTCTAGCCCAATAGAGAGTAAATATACAGAGGTTTTTTATAAATCCTTCTGGCATTGCAAAGACAAATATTTTGCAACAACTTGTCGCACCTTTAGAGAAATTTCTCATATGGTAATGCAATAATTTTAGACAATTCACTAATTGCTTTGTTGATTAAAATTCAGCTTTTATTCCAAACAGCATTCAGGGTTTCATTTTCTCCATATTTCTTCTTTTTATATAGCGACAAATTACAGTGTATACCCTCTTAAGACAACTTACAAGACAAACAGGTGCACATCATATCGATATAGATGTCCAAATTAAATTATATTTGAATCAATAATTCTCAGCAAAAGTTAAAAACAAATTTAAAGTATTATTTTTGGGACTCTAAAATTGATCAAACTACAAGCTGTGAAATAATCACACTGTAACTTCATGTGTGATGCCCACCAATAGTTTTTCTCCAATTTATAAAATTAAAAATAAAAATTTACAGTCCGTTCTGTCAAGGTATTTGGGTGTAACTCTTTTTAAAGCCTCCAGCTGTTTTGCAGATAGTGTTGTTTGAAAGTGTGATCCATGTTGTCCAGAGGTTGAATCACGGGGGATGAAGAGGAATCTGCTCCTGGGGCACTGTGAAGCACATGGTTGAAGAAAGGAAAGGAAAGGAAAGGAAAGGAAAGGAAAGGAAAGGAAAGGAAAGGAAAGGAAAGGGGAAAAAAGGGAAGGAAACTTCATTGCGCAATGACATGTTTTTTAGAAGCTCAATTCAAAACGTGATGAGGTTACAGATGTGTCATTAGATAAAATGATAAATCTGTATTTGTTGTGAATGGGCTTTTACAAAGACTGATAAAGATTAATTGTGACTCAATTTCAAAAATCTATTATTCTGCTGAAGCTTGTTATTGTTTTTTATCTAATAAACCAATATAATTACAAACAACTCTATAAGTGAAAACAAATATTCAAAGCTGATCAAAATCTATTTCAAATGTCTATAGATAAAACATTTGGACAAAAAATATTTCACACTTGACTGCCTTTTCTCTCAGATTTTTCTCTTCTCTGCTTGTGATGACATAGAGCCAGGGCTCTTGATTCAGCAGACCGTCATATATAAGTTAGCATAAAGAAGTGTCAATAAATTTCACTAATTAGATACTTATTAAGAGAGAGACTGAACTATATGCACCAGGATAAAGAAGACATTCACAATCCAATTCGTGTTGCGGGACGATATGACGTCTTCGTTGAAAGAACATTAAAGAAAAACAAATAATGATGACCAGTAAAATAATTATGTGATTTAAATCCCTCCTTCATAATTTACACGGAGCAACAGTTTTGATTACGTGATCCCAGGCTCATGATGCGCCAAATTACGCACGTTAAACTGAACCTGGAGTATTTAAATGGAATTTGTTGTTAAATAGCAATTAGTCAGATTTTATATATATATATATATATATATATGTATATATATATATATATATATAAAATCTGACTGTGAAGACCACAGTGGTGCCTGTGGTCATCGGGGCCCTCGGGGCAGTCACCCCTAAACTGGAGCAGTGGCTACAACAGAT